>CAUYLG010072044.1:0-25706 GCA_963573385.1 Cacajao melanocephalus
TTTTGCACTGGTTTCTTCCCATTTTTGTGGATTTATCCACCTGTCGTCTTTGTAATTGCCGACTTTCAGATTGGGTCTGAGTGGACGTCCGGCTTGTTGGTGATAAAGTTTTTTCTGTTTCTTAGTTTTCCTTTGGCGGACGCCCTTTCCCCACAGAGCTAGGCCTTCGCGGTTCAGCTGTGCTTACTGTGAAACTCTCAGTCCTCAGCGCTTCCAATTGCTGTTCTTCTTGTGGGGTTGGGACCAGCCGAGCCGGACTCAAAGGGCACCCGGTCCCGTATACTCCGCACTGAGAAGCGCCGTGCCGGGGCACCGGCAAAACAGCCGTGCCGGCCAAAAAAGTCGCGCTGGCGACCCGTGTGGCTCCTCCGCCGGGAATCTCCCAGTCTGTGGGCAACAAGAATTCGTCTGAAAGTGCGGCGTCCACTCGCTCTCTGCCCTTTCACTGGGAGCTACAATCCTGAGCTGTTGTTAATCCGCCATCTTGGATCTCTCTCTGTGTTTTACTTTTAAAATATAGAATCTCATGTTCACCTGATAAGATTTTAATCATTCTGTTACTCTTTGGGATTAGAAGTAAGATGACAAAATAATGTAATTGCCAGTTGTATGGCTACCGTTGGCACATGTCAAAATGATTAAGCTATGTGGGTGCTTTTTTGGTTTTGTATGAGAACTGAAATTTGGGAGTTATTCTTTTCTAGCCCGTGCTGTAAGTGTAACAGCGAAATGTGAAATTGAAACACTTAAGTTTGGGCTGGGTGTGGTGGTGCACGCCTGTGATCCCAAGTACTCGGGAGGCTGAGGCAAGAGAATTGCTGGAACCCAGGAGGCAGAGGTTGTGCCACTGCACTCCAGCCCGGGTGACAGAGCAAGACTCTGTCTCAAAACAACAACAACAACCACAACAACCACAACAACAACGGCACTCACTTGTTTTCTAAAACACAGAGTCACATTCCAGTAAGGTCAGATCCATTCCAATCTATTTAGTGTAGGAAAAATTATAAATAAAAAGTTGGATTTTAAATTTTGTTGGAAGGAATTAAAATTTCATGATATTTAAATATGCAAAAGTATGCAAAAGAATGGTGAAAGTAGTGTTTAGTAACTTAGCAGTCCAAGTTCATATGAAATAAATGAGTATTTATAATCATGAAAAACCAGTGTACATAAATCAAATCTGTATTACTTGAGAGTGCTCCAAGCATTTGTCCATCCATCCATTCATCAACAAATGTAACAAATGCAAGTTATCATGTTTGGTGCTAGGAAGATACAATTTGTGCAAGGCAGGAGTGCCGCCCTTGGGTGCTCAGTCTAGTGGGGTTAGATTAGATGCACACACACACACACACACACACACACAGAGTTATTCATTCAGCAATTAAGAGTGAGTCCCAGACGGGAACGTACAAGAATATATACTGACTATGATGAAGCCTGGTGATCATTCCAGTGGTACAACCAATGACTGCACCAGTAGAGAGGAAAGAAGGACTCCTTCTGGCAGCCAGCAGTCTTTTTTTCTGAGACGGAGTTTCTCTCTTGTCATCCAGGCTACAGTGCAATGGTGCAATCTCAGCTCACTGCAACCTCTGCCTCCCAGGTTCCAGCGATTCTCCTGTCTCAGCCTCCTAAGTAGCTGGGATTACAGGCACGCACCACCATGCCTGGCTAATTTTTGTGTTTTTAGTTGAAACGGGGTTTCACCATGTTGACCAGGCTGATCTCGAACTCCTCACCTCAAGTGATCCACCTGCCTTGGCCTCCCAAAGTGCTGGGATTACAGGCTTGAGCCACAGAGCCAGCATTTTCAACCTGGGGTTAAGATGAACTACCTGAACTTGCCTGTCAATCTTATATGTGCAAACAAGTGCACATTTTTCTCATGGCAGGGATATGTGTGTGTGTGTGTGTGTGTGTGTGCGTGCATGTGTGTTCCATAGTTTTTACTGGATTCTCAAAAGGATATAAGACTGCAGCAATGCAGGAACCATTGGACTCAAATGAGTAGGCGAGGCACTCTACGGAGGGAGACACTTAACCGGGCTTAAAGACTAGACAGAATTACACAAGGATGAGAGAGATGAACAAAGGAGACACTATGAGCAAAGGCAGTAAGAAGAAAAGGCGCATGGTCTCCAGTGGCTAAGAGGCAGAGTTTGTAGGAAAGTCAAGAAATACCATTGGAACATCAGGTGGACTCAGACTATGGGTGGCTGAGGAATTTACCTTTCTTAAGTAGGAAGCCATTGAAGGCATTTGATGAAGTTTAATTATATAGTTTCTATAAGAGACATACCTTGAAATTGAATCTGGCAGTGACCTGAAGGGGAGAGAAGCCAGTAGCCTAGGCAAGGGGCAGTCCAAAATATCCACACGTGAGATACAGGACTGGAGAAATCACGGCTCACAAAACCCCAGAACAGGAGGGGCTGACTTAGAGCCTGGGAACTTGGAGGGGAGAGGAGAGCCCTGGACAAGAATAAGAAAGAATGAGAAAATAGCAAGGGAAATTGGAGCAAAAAAGGTGTTGATTTTCAGCAGGTAATGGAAAGGCTAATCCATGTGGCTAATCCTGCAGACAGGCACAAATATGAAAGTTATGCTGTGGGACTCAGTTTTGAATAAGGATGCAGACCCACAAATCAATCCCTTTTAAGGACTGAAACAGTGAGATTGGGTGAAGTCACTGAGGGAGGAGATGGGGGCAAAAGGGGTGCAGCTGTGGCTAATGCCAGATCCAAAGGTCACGAAGAGGAGGGAGAACCGAGACAGAGCAGGGCTTTCAGATTCCTCAATGCTATGCTCTTCCTTTCCTGAAATCTTGCTCGTGCTGCTTGTTTGGTAAAGTTAAAATGAGCACTACCATCTGTCTCAATCAAAAATGCCAAATTTTTGGTAGCCACATGCATAAGGCTTTAAAAAAAAAGACTGTATAAGTTTATTTAAAAGCTATTTTGGCAATCATTCACTTTTGGAACTGAAGTGTCTTCAACGAGGTAACACTGTCCTCTTGCTTGTTACATTTACAAAGTCCACTGTGCCCTGCACACACTGACATTTACCAACCACTAGCAAATCAGCTGGTTTGTGCCTATGCAGATACTTTGATTCTCAGTTCATTGACTGTGTGTTACCCTTCCTGAAATTTACCAATGACTTTTGGAGGTAAGATCTATTCCTAAAAATGAGTGAAAAGAGAACTGAACATGTTAACACACAATGTATGTGTTCTCTAGTACAAGGCTATGTGGAAGACAAAGCACTTGGCTGAGATCGACAACTCACAATCTAAAATGAGAACGAAATACAGTTTACCACTATCAGTAGTATTAATAATAGCAATAAATATTACTCCCTAAGGATAAGGGCACAGCTGTGGTCTCACTGGGGTCTCCTACAGGTTATTGCTTGCCCTCCTACCAGGACTGGCCTGGGTTGGCAGGTCCACTTCTCTTCAGGGCTTGCAGTACTGAACATGGTTCTGGGTCTTCATTGGTGAACCTTGGGAATTGTTGCTTGAGGTTGCAGTGTTGTTCCTCTCTTACTTAAATACCATAAATCTTCTCTTGGGAATAGAATAGTGTTATCCTGCAGGCTAGGGGTATGGGCTTAAATCTTTCAGAATGAGAAGAATCACTTATTATTTAGCCGTGAAAGTGCATCTTCAATAAACTTGGGCACAATCTGACAAAACCACAGGATCCCTAAATTGGAAAGTCTTTAAGGTTTTCATTACATCAACACATTTTTGCTGAGTTGTTATTTGTGCCAGGCATTGTGCTAAATGCTCCACGATTCAAAGACAAAGAAGACACGATTCCCTTACTTTTTGGAGCCCTGAGTTCAGTGAGGAAGACAGATTCATTAGCAGATGATCACAATTCAGAAACAGAGCTGTGCAAAACATGTTATGGGACTGGAGTATAGGGTAGGTCTCCTGGAAGAAGTGATGCTTGAGGTAAGACTTAAAGGATGAGTGAGGTTAGCCAGATGAGTAGAAAAGAAAAAGCCGTCTCCCTTCCAGGCAGGTGGAATAACTGGTAGTATGATATTGCCTGAACCTAATGTGTGAGGCAGAGAACAGTAAGAGGTGAGGTTGAGGAGGCTGGTAGGGTCAGATCAGAGGGAAACCTGAGTGCCTCATGAAAGAGCATAGACTCTTCTATAAGATAGTGTCTTTCAGAGGTTAACAGTGAATTATATGTTGCAACCTGGTACACATCTATAAGGCAGAACTGTGATGAAACCTTACCTTACTATATGTGTTGCACTTTAATATTTTCTATTCCCTTGATTTCCTTTTATCTTTCTGCTTTTTACAAAAACTGCTGATTACAACCCAGGAAACTTATTTTGTAACCCACGAAATGGTTCACAAGTTGCAGCGTCAAAAGCACTACTATAGGTGATGAGGAGAAAATGAAAGGTTTGATAAGCACACACGGTTGTGGTCAGGCTATGACTAAGGTGAGCTGCTCTGACAGGGTGGGGAGGATGGCTTGGAAGGAAGCAAGAATGGAGGAGAGAGAAGCGGAGACTGTTTTGGTTGAGAAACAATGAAAACCAGAACTAGAGAAGTTGTAGAGGAATGGAAAAGAAGGAAGAGGGCTAAAACATGTCAGACAGTAAACCTGGGAGGAACCCGTGGTTGACTGGATGTGGAGGAGGGGAAAGGGGGAATCTGCAAGGTTGAGGCAAGTCCCGGGGACTATCTCGAAACAATATCTTGTGTTCCACTTTTATTGTATAAGATAATCATGCCTTCATTTAACAACAAAAAAAAAGTTATCCCAACTGTATTATTCTAAAAAATATTGGCTAGGGGTTTGCTCCCATTAGCAAGTAGGGGTGATGAGTGTAATTCACTTTTATTTAAGAAATTTTACAAGGATTCTTACTGAGGGGCAATGATGACTGAAAATCAGGCTGGAGAGCCCAGTTTAAGTGGCTTTTGCCAACCGCAATACTACATAACTGAATTCATGAATTTTTTCATAATTGGTTTCTATTTGTTCACAGTATTCTTTTCTCCCTAATCTTTTAAAATATGTTCAAACATGCATGTATCATCCTATTAAAAGATGACCCCTCTTGAGGGTGGTGGCTGTGAGTACTTGCATTGCTTGGAGTGGACACGTGACCACTACTGGTTCTCAGCCCTGTAGGTGTGGGCATTCACAAATTCTGGCCCCATGAGATGACTATCTTTGCAAGCTATGACCACGTCTGGAAATTTTCCTCACCTCTCTGCATTTGCATGGCCTTAGCAATTAGTCTCCTTATCCCTGCAACTGCTGACCGGCCAGACTGTGAGATTTGCTTATCGTGCCTTTTCAAAAATTACACATACCCAGAACACATGGTTTTGAGCTGCTGTGGCCTTCTAGTGCTCTCAGTATAAGGAAAATTATGCATTGCTTACCCACTTGCAAGAACAACAGATCCATACAC
Source organism: Cacajao melanocephalus (assembly GCA_963573385.1). Classification (NCBI taxonomy): domain Eukaryota; kingdom Metazoa; phylum Chordata; class Mammalia; order Primates; family Pitheciidae; genus Cacajao; species Cacajao melanocephalus. The sequence goes on from CAUYLG010072044.1 coordinate 5,461, forward strand.
ATGGACACAAGCACCAGAACTATTGCATTTGTACCAAAGCAAGAACTAGACAATTATCAGTTTCAATTTGATTTTAGGAACACACACTTATGTAGGTAATTTATAGCAGCAAAAAATACACCAATATTTTAAAACATAAGTACTTAAATATATCAATATTTAAAAAAATTATATCAACTGCCCCTTCTTGGTGTACTGTCACACTGCTTACGCCTGAAATGCATTGGTGGTGGGTGTCCACTGTACCTCGTGGTCCTGCTGCCTGGCTGCTGTGGCCCTGTTCATGTCTTCGGCATCCCTGACGTGGTTAAGGGCCTGGTCAAGTGCTTCCTGGAGATCTGACAACTTAGCACTGTAGTCGTCCAACTGCTCCAGGACGACAGGAAACAGAGTGCGAGTCTCATTGTGCAGCCGCTGCCAGCTCTCAGCCTGGCTCAGCACTGGGAAGAAATGGAGACATAGGCTCAGTGTGGCTTTCTCCTGCCCTCTCCCATTCCTCCTAGCATTTTGCAAGGTTGGAAAATTCTTAGGCTATGCCTTCTTTAGCGATGAAGATTGAAGCTATTCTTCACAAAAAATAGCTCCACCTTTTAGATTTGAAGTAAAAAATGATAGCTTTTAGGGTTTGGGAGCCCCTGGATAAGAGTCAGTTGAAAGAAGGGTTTGATTAGTTTTCCAACAGAGGTTGTGCTTTTTGTGAAAACCATGTCATTATACTGTGCTTATTATTATCCAGATTATTAATAATTTTACGTGTAAAGAGGACTTGGGTATATTATGGTTTTTACTATTAAAAAATAACCAGAGTTATCTTGTCAGTAATAAGGCAAAATGATGTTCATAACCACTCATTTTCTGTAATTTCTCTAAGCAACCATTTAGTTAGCTCTACTAGGTCAAATCCAAACCGTTAATTTGGTGGAAAAAAGATTAAATGGCAATGATATGATATTCTTAAACTTTGCATGAGTCTTTCATTCTCTGCTCAGACACATGTGTTGAATATGTGCCTTTATTTCTGTTTTCTTCAGGGATTTTAGTTAGTCTTGTTGAGATTTTCTCCCATCACTGTAAGCAGAGCACAGAAGTTCCTGGCTGAGTGTAGAAAGTGTTGGAAAATGCATTCTAGGTGGAAAGAGGAGGAGTGGAAGATGTGATTGGTCTCACTTCTCCAGGGCAGCCTTGTTAAATTCCACAGTAGGCAATGAGCTTGGAAACATCTGGCAGTGACTGACATCAGAGTTCTAGCCTTTTTGAGTCTGACTCAGAACTGGGGCCTGAGATTCTTCTTTGGTTCTTACCGTTTCGAAGACTTTACACATTTACCATCATAATAAACCTGTTTGTCAAGAATGTTTTTCTACAGTATCACGATAATTTATAAAGTTGATAGTGACAATTGTGGGAAAACGACCTACTGCCCTTTAACACTTTGTGTATCGTTAGTCCCTCTGTAATCTAATGAAGACTTCAGACTGCTTCTTACAGTGTGTTCTCAAATGCATAAAATAAAATATATAGAACTTGAAAAGAGACTAATATATTTGGTAATATAATAATGTATATGCTTCTTTACTAATCTCATAAGTAGCAAGATCTAGAGGTGGATCTAATAGCTACCATAATTTTGAGTTATTGGTGAATTTAAACAGTGTCAAGATATCTGCAACAGCTAAAATATAATATGCAAATCTGTGATTTATTTTGTTGATTGTGTAGATTAAGCCAATTGTTTGCAACTCTTTCAATCAAGAGTGGAGTATATCTCTGTACTCCTTGAGTCTGGGCCGGTCTTGATCAGTAAAATGGATGTGACGTTGCTGAGCTCCAAGCCTAGGCTTAAGAGATCATGTGCTTTTCATTCTTGCCCTCTTAAAGCTGCTGCCATGTGAACAACCTGGACTAACCTTGTTGAGTTAAGCCCACATGGAGGGAGGGGCCCAGCTTTCCCAGCCAGCCCCAGACATCTGAGTGAGCTCAGCCAATAATTGTCACATGGAGCAGAGATGAGCTGTCCAGGTTGAGTCCATCCTGAATTGCCAACCCAAGAAAGCATGAGCAATAAATGGTTATTGTTTTAAATGAATGCAATTGGGGTGATTTGTTATAATAGTAAGTGATAGCTGATACAGTGATCAAGTGATAGATACTACTAGGTTTGGTGCCTCATTCATCATTAAAGGAAATGTTAAATTTCCATCAAAGGCTAAAAGATATTGAAAGTCATTCACGGTCTTCACTACATGAATGTTTCTGGGCTTGTAGCATTCCTGCCTTCTCAGTAAAATTTCTTTTAATGTAGTTCTGGGAATTGATTTCCTTTAACCTTCTTTCTACTGTTTTCTACGTTTTCACCAACTGCTGTAGATTTGGCATCTCAGCTGTTTCTCAAGGGCTCAAAGTTGGGCCTGAATCTAAAACTCTTGGTTATAAAGTCAAATTGTCCTGAACGATTCCCTGTGGCCACATATAGATTCTAAATAGTTCTGAACATTGGAAATTGGTTGCTTTGACTAGATGTTGCCCTACATTTAGTGTCCGCTCTTGGACCCACAAAGAGGGCAAACATGAGCTGGGTCAGCTACAAGAGGAATACACTTACATTCGTGGGCCTCGTCTGCCTCCTCACCCACGAGTTCCCGCTGGGTGAGGAATGGTTGACGGCGTCTAATCTCCTCAAGCATCTTCTGGGCCAACACCAGCTTCTCAGAGACTTCTTTGGGGCTAAGTTCATGCTCTTCCCCATAATAGAGCATCTTGTTGTTGATCTCTGAAAGGAAGAACATGGTGAAACAAGGCAGCAGGGAGAGATGACTGGGCACTAGAAATGCAAAGGGCGGGGCTGATCCTGAAATGGAAAGAGAGGCTTATTCAAAGGCAGCACGCCAGTGTTCATGCTGTGAATCCCAATGAGCATGGTAGCTCATCACCTATTCCACAAAGGAGGAAGACCCAAGGAAACCACTCTTCTCTGCTTCCCATGCGGTGTCTTCAGAATGGAAACTGGCTCATACAAAGCCTGCTCTGCTTTCATCCTCATCTGGTTTCCACAGTGATTCAAGAGTGTTAATATTTAGCATTAAATATTAATTCAAGGCATCAAAATCTATGGTCTTTGATTAGCCTGTTACATAAAATACTTAACCTAGAGAAAGTCCTCAGAGATCACTCCTGTCATGGGTAAGATTATTAATGTGTAGGAGTTATTAATTGTATTTTAGACAAAGATTTGACCAAAGCTTTAACCCAAAATGAGAGCATATTAATAGCTGTCTAAATGAGTCTTTCAGATTATTTCACAGGCTAAATATAAAGTGGGGGTTTGTTATAATACGATGTGAGCTTTTGCTCATTAATATTTGTTTTTTGGCAGTCACTGTTTGCCTTCTAGTGTGTGACTACTCTGGGTCATTTTCACCCCACTTCCGTAAGTCGGGTTGAGGATTTTAGAACTGGAGAAACCACCGAGGCTCAAAGGGATTAGGTGAGCTGTCTAAATGTTAGCAGACTGAAATACATCTTTGAATCCCTCATTCCTACTATAGGTGATGAGGAGAAAGGTATGTAATTGTCACCTGATTCTACTACAGCTCCAAGAGGAAGCATTTTATCTTCCTGGCGTAAATGAAATTGCGTGTCTTTGGTTTACTGTGATCTATGTGGTTGGCCAGACAAGATGGGTAAACAAACACTGGTGTCACATAAATCATACCAGGATAAGGTGTTGTACTTTATGTGGATAATAGCTTGAAGGTCACCAGTGGTTATTTTAGAGATGGTTGGGAATGGGGAATGACATGTAATTGGTGTTGTACAGTGTTCCAGAATTATATAAAGGGACGAAGCATTCACTCTTCAAGTAAAGTCTAAAATATTAACCAGTGAAGTAAACTGAATGTAAATTTTTTTCTAAGCTCTAGCATTTGCAATGCTAAATTCCTTGGCATTTTGATGCAATTCTTATATCTGTCATTTTGGCCTGGTTTAGTTTAGCCACTTGCAGTATAAATTAGAAAAAGGGAATATAGACAATAGTATTTTTGACTTTGGTCTATGGAGACTATTCATACATTATTTTAAAAAGTTAAAAACTGATAGAAATTATTATTTCCCATTTACATTTCTTTTGTATTTTTTCATCTTTTCCCATGCTTAAATGATCAAATAAAAGGATTCAGATCATTTCCAAATGAAACTCTTTTGAATCAAAACATGGGTTACAATACAGCAAAGGTGAATTATTTTCTCTGAATGGCTTACTAGAGTCCTGACATTTGCTGCCTAGAGAGGCATTTATTTATGAGTTGGATAAGGTCATGTAATCTTCTAAGTTCAATCTTACTTTTTGAACAAATCAGTAGTAACTCTAGAATACTATAGAAAAAGAACACTTTGTCAGGAAATGCAAAAATATGAGACATGAGGGAGGATGTGAGTGAGGAGTGTTTGAATTGCCTGTCATTTGCTTTTATTGTTTATTATAGGCACCAAAGGAAACATGACAAATGATTAATCTTGCTTTTATATATCCCTTTGCAGGGAATATGCCCCGGTATAAAGACATGAATCTCCCACTGTGGGTCCCTTTACTGCCATTGTGCCCTGGAATGCACTTGGTGTTGTCATCCAGCCCTTAATATACAGTATACTAAAAACTATGGAAATGCAGATACTGGATCTTAGCAAACTCTCACCCAAGGAAATCTTTATCCTAGAACAGACGAAGTCTGCTGCTTTCTGCTGGTAAATTGCAGGCTAGCTATTAGTGCACTTTTAAGATAGTCTTCAAGATTATCCTGCATTTATTGGAAGTGAGAGCACAAATTTAAGTAAACCTCCAAGAGGGAAGGTACAATCAGCCACAATGCTTTAAGACAAAGAAATCTCCCACAGTCCCCCCTCCTTCCTTTTCTTCTAGGTTGGGGGCCCAAGCAAGTTGTCCGATTGGCCTTTGGGAAAGCCCATCATAGAAACAGCTTGTGATGATTTGAATCAACTGAGAGTTTACTGGCATTCTAAAGCCAATGTTTTTCTCTGCAAGTAACTGAGAAAAATCTGTGACTCCTACTCAACTTTTGCATTTTAGAGACACCATAGCATGCAGTCTCCTCTGTCAGAAGGGTATTCTGTGAAATACCTAAAAAGGGAATGATTTTATACATTGATTCTTGAACATCAACAGATAGTAAGCAGGGATGAGTGCTCAGAAATCCCAGATAAACAAACTTGAAATGAAGACCTTATACAAGTTTAAACCCATAATACTGTACCAACAAGTTCCTGGCACACAGCAGACACCTAACAGTAGCCATTATTTCTACTGTTGTTAATAACATGAGTGTTTCCTTGTTATTAAAGTGAACCAGAAGAGAATATATTTACCTTGGATTTTATCCCTCATATCATGGGCTTGCTCTACAAGCTGACTTGTGTGGTTAATGGTGTCCATGCTTTCCTTATAAACCAGTTGCCCTTTTCTGGAGGCTTGATTTTCCTACAAATAATCCATATAAAGTCCGGATTAAATTTATGAGACAAGAATGTTGTGTAAGCACATATGGAGGTGGGTAGGCATAATGTATTTCATAAACATAAATCTTCCTGTCATGTGAAAGTTCTATAACATATAAAATGGTCCCAAAATTAATACATGAAGGCTAATGTGATGGCCAGTTTTATTTTTTTTTTAATTTTTAATTTTTCCGTAAGTTATTGAGTACGGGTGGTATTTGGTTACGTAAGTTCTTTAGTGGTGATTTGTGAGATTTTGGTGCCCCCATCACCCTACCCGAGCAGTATACACTGCACCCTATTTGTAGTCTTGTATCCCTGCCCCTTCCACGCTTCCCCTGAAGTCCCCAAAGTTCATTGTATCATTCTTATGCCTTTGCATCCTCATAGCTTGGCTCCCACATATCAGTTAGAACATACAATATTTGGTTTTCCATTCCTGAGTAACTGCACTTGATGGCCAGTTTTAGAATGACAGAATAAAATCAGGTGCTATTCCTATACCATCAGTCACAGTTCAGTCCCAACCAACTGCCTTTCATATGTAATTTATTCTTTGACTTTTTACTGCATCTCAAGGTGCTGGACTAGAAAATTGCCCGTGTCCGCTGATCATTTTGACATTGTGCTGACTGAAGAGCTTAAAGTTTCAAAGAGAAAATTGTTGAAAAAATAGGCAGACTTTGAAATGCACCGTGCTTCCAGTGGCTCCTGGGTGGTCCAACCACTGCTGAAATTGAACTACCACAGAGATTTCAAGGATTGTTCTCACTGGGCTAAATGCTATTTTCAGTGCTTCATTCCAAATTCCCATCAACACTGATGGCACTTGTGTACAAATAACTGCTAAAGCAGATTTGGCTCAGTGTGAATGGAGCTCTTCTCCGAGAAGCTGCTTCTATTATCTCAACTTGGGAGATCCCGTTTCAGAGATCTCACACAGTATTTGTCAAAAATAATGCCCAACTGAAATGTGGCCTCTGAAGAAAGGGTTTGTGTGGGTGTCTGTGGGTATGCGTGTGTTTTTGTGTGCATGGTGAAGGACAGAATGTGATCTAAGAGCACAGATATGATTCAAGGCCAGGACACCACCCTGTATGCACAGCATGGGCAACATGTACTTCCTTTTGGGATTTGAAATACTGATCTATGGGTTATATTTAAGAGGAAGAGGAGTTCTTTAGTTTGGCATTTAGTAAAATGCCCACTTGCCTTGTTTGGTGCTTTTTTGGCTCAGCTCTTTAAAAACTGCTGTAGGAGCTGTGGGGTGATCTGCCACACAGAGCACTGGTAGACCCATTGTACAGTTTCCTGAGGATAGGGAAGTGGTTGTTTCAGACTTCTCTCCTTTCATCCAGCATTCTACCCAGGGGATGATGCCATGATTTTACCAGGAACATTTTTACACTCCTCAGGAATAACCCAAGCGAGTGGCCCTCTCAGATGGTCAGGGAAGAGAATGCAGAAATGGTGTTATAGCAAATACATGCCCAGAGGCTTTTTATCAGGCAGATCGGTAATCCCCTCCCTACAGAGCAGGGCTCCCGGAGTCATGGAGCCTGCTGTGCAGCAGTAATGGGGTTATCAGTCCCTTCACAAATTGTGGGCTCTCTGAATGGACATCTGAATGAGTCATCATATTCCTTCCTCCATTCCAGTCTTCTTCTTGGGTTGTTCCAGTGCTTTCCAGAGAAACAGTATTTGTGGTAATTTTGGAATTAAATATGCAGAAACTAAAATAAATCTTAATGTTACTCCTCCCTGCTTATAAAAAATACAGACACAAACATTTAAAAATTTAGAATTTTTAACGAATTCATCTTTGCTCCAGTTTAAGTTATATTTGCAAAGCATAATACCCCTAGTTTTTACTTTGGCTTTATACTTCAAAGTAAAACTCTATTGTTATTCCTGTGTTATTAAACTTATTCTTTTTTGATATGGAATCTTTAACTGAAGTGATGAGATACAGCTGAAAAATGTCGCGCGTGTTAAGAAAACCTCTTCTTTTTGACAAACGCCAGAGGGCGCTGAAATATAGGTAGATAGGTAGATAGAGATAAATAGATAGTGATACACTGTATATATGACTCAACCAGTGGCAAAGAGGAACATCTATTCCTTTACATTGTGAGATTACTGAATCTAACCTACAGTGATGGCTTATTTGAATGCTTACTTTTTTCTGTAACTTTGCCTGAAAGAAAAATAATGACATGGGCACATGGTAAAACAAATGTACCTTGGTTTAAGAAAAGCTGAAATAAAAAAATTACCTTGTAATGTAAACCAGTTGGTGGTTTACATTACAAATGTGTTAGTCATTTGCTTACCTCAACAGTAAATTCTTCTTGTACATATTTGATATAAAAGTGCCGAGGATGTCTTGGTAATGTAGTACATAAAAGGTAGATTATGTGAGGGTGATAACCAATACCTAGGGTGATCATATGCTTTATGGTTTAACCTGGGGCCTTTTGCACATGAAAGGGAGAACTTTTAGTAATTATTCTGGGACACAAGCACAAACGACAAGGGTCCTAGACAAACCAATAGTGAAAATATTAGTGTGCTACTTCAGAATTTGTACAGTAATATCTACTTCTACTTACCTCCTAAGCATTAATGACCTCTGAATTCCTTTCAGGCCCTGATTATCCTCTGAGTTGCAGATTCACATCTCTATCTGCCCTCTGTACACTCACAGATATTTCACTTTTAAAATATCCAGAGTAATCCATTCATATTCCTAGGCATCCGTATCTCAGGATGGAGCTTCTCTCGTTGCCATTTCTCACCTCCTATTGGTCACCAAGTCAGTTTTATTCCACTTGCCGTTCTGGCCTCTCTTTCTCTTTTCCATGACCACAATCTCAGTTCATCTGTGTTCTCTGCAAATCCTTTTCAGATAAAGGCAAGACAGCAATCCACTACTCTCTTGTCTAGACCACTATGGTGATCTTCCAAGCAGTGCCCCTGTTTTCAGTCTTCACTGGCTAGTCCATCATCCACACTGCGGAGGGACATTTCTAAAGTGTAAATCTGATCAGCTCATTGTTCTGGGTAAATACTTGAATGACTTCCAGAGTCCACAGGCTGAAGTCCCCATGTTTATGAGTGTGGCTGAGAAGGTTCTTCACAATCGGGCCTCTGACAGCCTCTTCAGCGTTATCTCTTGCTCTCTGCCTTACAATTAATCTTCCACAAGGCCAAGGCCACGGTTCCAGTCCCAAGAACATAGCATGTTGCTTCACATCTCTCTGTTCTCGTAGTACTTATCTCTTGCTCGGAAGTATTTGATAAACTCCTACTCATTCTCAATTCACAGGCCAATACTCACCTTCTCTGAGAAGCCTGTCCTAGTGTACCTCTGCCAAAATAGTTCACCATTTCTTCCTTAGAGTTACCCTTTAGACTGTACCATGTTTCTCTTATTATAATTATGTTTTTACATATATGTTTCCCTGCTAGACTGAAGCATCTTGAAAGCAGGGCCTTATTATATTTCAGGATATCTAGCCCCTAGCACAACTGTTATATACAGATGTTTAATGATGCTTCTGGAATAGAAATGTAAACAGTTGTCCCTCAGCATCCAGGGGGGCTTGGTTCCAGGACCCAGCCCCCACAGATACCAAAATCCATAGTTGTTCAAGTCCCTTTTATAAAATGATGTAGTATTGGCAATGCTATAACCTATGCACAACCTCCAGTATTCATTATCTCTAAATCACCTATAAGGCCTAACGCAATGTTTATACAATGCTTCATTCATTTGGATTCAAAGTAATACTCAGCATATGGTAATTTTTAATTTTGTTTTTTGGAACTTTGTGGAATTTTTTTCCAAATATTTTTGACCCATAATTGAATCCACAAATACAGAAGGCCAACTGTACTTAATTTTGTCCTGCCTTTTTGGCAGGACCAGAGATGAGGTTCAGATGCTTTTGAATGTTGGAGATACCCTACTTTCCTTTTAGTCCTGTGGATCTCTTTGCATGAGTTGACATTCAGGGAGCTTCTGCTGTGGTTCAAGGAGCAAAAGTCGAGGAGGCGGCACAGCACCTCCTTAGCTGCCCTTGGAGACTGTACTTTGTGACTCTGGGCTCTACCGTGGACCTTCAAGATCTGGATGGTGAGGGGTAGCACTGAGATTGAGAGAGGGCCACATCTCACCTCTGCCTGTAGCCCAGTGACACTCTGACCTTGAGCACGGTGGCTCTGGGAACATGGAAAAGTAGAATTTTGGCATGATCTTTGGAATTTTCAATGCAGACAAGATTGGCAGCGGCAAAAGTGAGGATATTTTAGGCACTGGGTATTTATGAACACAGATGGATGGATATCTTTTAGGGGAATCCCAGACATAAGTGGTGGGAAAAGGCTGTAGGACTTCCCAATAGGAGGCTGGAGGATTTAGAAATGGAAGTTGAGACAAAACTGGTAGCTAGGTGGATGTAACTTGTGCGATCTGGGCCACATAAAATCCATGTGGTAGGTAATTTGCAAAAAGAGATATTACTTGTCAAGTTCAAGGGGCAATATTACTGATTTTAATCACTGTGAGTATACACAATGAAATCCTTTACTCGATTTAAAGCCAAATATTAGTTACTTTCTTGATACAAGGCTTTCTAAGACAAAGCTTTCCTTAAATCTAATAATCAATCATGGACCTTTCTAGACTGAAGGCTTGAAGAATGCTTAAAAAGTCGTTAAGACTAGCTCTGGGCATTTGTTTTGAAATGTTTCAGCAGGTTTTTGCACCATCAGGACTGTAGTTAGAACATTATATTCAATAAAAATTGATGGAAACAGCTGGGTGAAAGTTCCTAATAGCTTTATCATCAACCTCCCATGTTGGTGGTCTGTTCTTGTTGTCTGGGATACTTTTCTACTGTGATGTCACTTTCAAGCGTACATTACTTCCTCCCCACCAAAGCCTGCATTTAGCTTACATTAGAAGTGGGGAAATTGTACAACAAAAGGATCAGGAACTCTACTGGAGCTGTGGGAGATGCTAATCTTGGTGAAAACATTTCCTCAAGTGTTTTCCTGAAAATTCTTTCCTCAAGAAGGAATTAAGGCCGGGCGTGGTGGCTCACGCCTGTAATCCTAGCACTTTGGGAGGCTGAGGTGGGTAGATCACCTGAGGTCAGGAGTTTGAGGCCAGCCTGGCTAACATGGTGAATCCCTATCTTTATTAAAAATACAAAAATTAGCCAGGTATGGTGGTGCGTGCCTGTAATCCCAGCTACCTGGGAGGCTGTGGCAGGAGAATCACTGGAACCCAGGAGGTGGAGGCTGCAGTGAGCCAAGATTGCATCACTGTACTCCAGCTTGGGCAACAAAGCGGGACTGTCTCAGAAAAAAAAAAAATTAAGATACTTTTAGCAAGTTTCAACCATATCTGATACCAAAATGAAGTAACAATGAGTTTCCAGAAAGATTTATTTCTTGGTATTTCCTTTGCTATTTAAGAGATTTCACTGCTCTTCAAGCGTTAGTGATTGGATTAATATGTGCTATTGTCAGGGAACTAGGGACACAATTTTCATGTGCACTTAAAAATGGATGAATGTTCCAAGGGTACAATTAGAGTAACTTGCATTTTTAAAAGCATAATCTCTTAATGGGTTAGGGGTACAAGGTCAAAAGAGAATACTATTGGTATTTTGTTTTTTTATTTTTGTTGAACACGAGAATTGTTTATAATGTCAAGTACCAGTTTCTGAAAGCAGCAATTCTGAAGTACTCTGGCGAGCACTGGTGGAGCATCGTTAGAAAAAAAAAAACTGTGTTAAACATTCTAATATGCTAAATATGGTGCCTTGTGACTTAGTTTGCAGTTTTAAAATTAGCAAAGCACATGGATGGATATTTTTCCATTAGGCTCTTGTGGAGTGCATTGAATAGCCTCTCACATTGACTCTGCTCCTGTTTTTATGTTTTTCCTGTTCATTCGTGACAGCTTTTACAAGTTGTATTTTTTTCAATATTTTTTCTCTGTCTAGTTGTCTTTTTTGTTTATTTATCTGTTTTATTGGATATTTAAATTTTTATCTTGTCAAATCTATCTTTTTATTGTGTTTAAGTGTTCTGTTATTCCCTTTCAAGGTTTAATAAGTATTTTCTTCTATTTTTTGTGGATTTGAGATTTATACTCAACTCTTTAAACAGACCAATTTATTTTAGTCTATGGTGTAAAGGGATGGTTGAAAGTTTTTTTTTTTTTAATTTCCTGTGAAAGAGTGAAATTGCTTTCTCAGGACAATTCCTTTTCTTTCCATTTGTCATTTAATGTATACTTTAACCAATATTTAAATTTTATATTCTAGATAATAAATTTTAATTCTGGATGCTCTATAGCTCTTAGTCGTAAGATGACTTGGTGAACACCTGAATGAGCATCCTAATTAAACAAATCAATTGTATTAACCAGCAGCAAATACATAGAAAACTCTCCATAAACATAGCTTTTCAAGAAAACCAATCAAAATGGGAAGAGATGGTAGAGACTGAATATGCTAACTTTCTCTGCAGGTCTGGTCTTGATTTATTTTAAGGCACATGGGTCACTGCATTTTTTTTGGGCTGTGTTAAGCCTCAGTCATTTGTGACCAGCCAGCCTCACATCAGCTAAATCCTTTCTTTGAAGGCTGTCCCAGAAACTGAATACATACATACATACCTTTTCAACTAATTCCTCTACATCAGACAGGAGGCTTTTCATCGTGTTCTCAGCATTGTTGATTTGTATCTTTCTTAAGGCATATTGGTTTTCTCTTTCTGACAATTTTGTCTGCAGAAAAATGTGTTTTGAAAATAATTAGTCAAGTGCACACCAGGTTTTAAAAAATGTACATAAAAGTCTTTCAGTGTAAGAGGACCCAGAGTAGAGTGTGAGGCTCTTTTCTCAAAATAGTGGGGTCCACAGGCTGCTGCAGCTTGGTGTGAAGGGTGGGGTCTGCAGAGGGGACTGCGGCCCTTAGTGGCTAAAATTCTGCAAGCTTCACTAGACCAGGGGTGCTGGTCAGGGGCTGGGTTGACCATGGGGAAAGGGCTCCTTTTTCTAATTTGTGCAAAGGTACAATATAGGCTGGTGGTGGTCCTGGGTGTTCTGAGCTTTAGAATTTTAATTTTGTCAGGTCTGGAAGAACTGACCAGCCCACCAAGATTGATGTAAATGGAGTACAGAAATTAACTTTCTTCATTTTAATGCAAGTCTCTTTATTTCAGACCCCTTGCCTTGTCGTTTTTCATTTTTGAGGAGTTTGGTCTAAATCTGGCTTTACTGAGATTACTTCGGAGAAAGCCCTTCAATCTTGCCACTGACTTCCTGTCAGCCATAATAATTCCTATCTTGAAGTTTTGCCTTTGAGGAAAGAGAATCTGAGTGGTTTCAGGAGGTCTGGATCTGGGTGAATCCCCTGGGAGGTAGTGTCTTCATGTGTTAAAATAGGTGAGTTTGGACAAGAACAATTTCTAAGTTTAGAATAAAATTCACACTAAGATTCTATCCAGGCTACAATTCAATCTTTGTTTTTATTTACACTTTACCTATTTGGCCAAATGCTGTGGATATCATTTGCACCTCCAAAAAGCAATGAGTACTTAGTATGCCAGGTATTGTTCTAACTTCTCTACATATATCATATATCATTGAATTCTCTCGACACATGAGACAGATGTAATAATTATTCTCAATTCCATATGAGGAAACTGAAGAATTAAAGAGGTTAAATAAATTACCTATGGTCAGAGCTGGGAGTTGAACACGAGCAATCTAGTTTCAAAATCCATGCTTTTAATCATTTTCCTAAATTGACTAAAAAGGTAAAACAATGTGCTGATATTCTATTTTCCCTCAGCTAATAATCATTGTTTTAAAAATATCCTTTGGTTGTGATAGAAGCTCATGATTTAGTGGGAAAGAAAATGTTTAAATCTTAGCTATATAGTCATCCCTCGGTAGTTGGGAGCATCCCCGGACCCCTTGGGGATGCTCCAGTTCCTGATGTAAAATGGCCTAGTATTTGCAGATAATGTAGTACATCCTCCAGAATACTTTAAATCATCTCTAGATTATTTATAATACTACTTATAATAATAACACAATGTTAATGCTATGTAAATAGTTGTTATACTATATTTTTAATTTTATTGTTTTTTAAAATTTTTTCCATCTGTGATTGGTTGAATCTGAGGCTGCGGAACCTCAGATATGGAGGGCCAACTGTATTACTGTTTTTTTTTTTTAAACTTTTGGCTGCTTTTAATTTGTTTACTAGCTATTAATCAGTAGATCTATCAGGAGAAACAAGGTATGCGTATATGTCTGTGCGTTTGAGTGTGTATGAGAAAATGTGAGAGAATGTGTGTAAATGAGATGGAAAGGTGGGTGGCTGGGGGTTGGTGAGGAGAGAGAGAGAGAAAAAGAAGGATGCTTCTAGATAAACTCAAAACCTTGCAAATTAAGGCTAAGGAAATGGTAGCCTTGTGGTACCATTTGTGGTAATGACTTAAATAATGCATGGCCCCACCACGGAAATAAGTGTTTCTCTTTCCTCAGTAGTTTTGTGCATAGTTACTAGTCTTTTAGTAATTTCATTTTCCATGTAAATTATTTTGTAGATAGTAGCTCTTGTTTTGACTCAACCTCATAGTTACAATCAACTTTTCATAATTTCCTATGAAATTACTTATGTTATGTATGTTAGACCTACAGGTACAGATACAAAAAGGGGTAGAAGGAGTTACTAGGTGTGGGTCTGTGAAGCCAGGATGAAAACAGAGTGGAAGGTAGAACATTCCCACGTACTTTGAGGAGGTAGATGGTGGTGTTGATTTCATTCACGTGCCTGTGAGCGGCGGCCCCAGAGGACACACTCAGCACCCCGGATTTGCCTTCCTCAATGGAGAGCGCTGCTAATCGCAGGTCATCAGTCAGGTCCCAGACGCACTTATCACAGCCTGGAGGTGAAAGAGGCATGCCATTTCTTCAGAATCACAAGTCAAAAGCATGCTGAAAGCAGGCCGTTATAGCAGAACATGAATGTCTACCTCCTTGGTTAATATAATTTTTATTTTCGTCTCATGAAGAGCTGTAATTCTATTCTTGTCAGGCTTTGGTATCTTTCTTGGTGTTAGCTAGTGAAGACGGCTATTTGCTAGATGCCCCTCCTCTCCTAGTAGGTTTTCTCAGTCAGTACTTAGGGGCTAGCACCAGCCTTCTCGCCACTCCAAGGAGGGCACAGCTCCTCCCCACAGCCCCATTTCCTGGCAGGATGAACACTTCAGCACCAGGAGGTCTGAGGGTATCACTGTGAGAGTCACTTCCTGACATCTGATGAGGGTGCCAAAGTTCAGGCTGAACCTGGACACGTGGGGAGGCAGGTTCCCGTTCCTCATCACTTCTCACTTTTCACATTTGAGTTCCTTTGAACACTGTCATCACCTCCAGAACCCAGGGCACCCCCTGCAACGCACTCACAAGGACAGCGCGCTGTGTTTCGGAACTGCCTTGACCACCTTTTGTGACTTGCCTGTTCCCAGTCCCTTTCCTTTAGATGGTGCTTTCCTCTAGAGGCGTGATAAAGGGAGACTGGCGTGTTAATGGTTGTTAATATGTTAATTTGTTATCTGAAGTTTAACATGGTTTTACTTATACGCTCTCTCAAGGGAGTGAGTCCCAGCCAGCACTTCAGGCTTGGTGGGGGAGATGCCCAGGGCCAGGCAGGCATCTTGATGTTCTTAAGTTGGCCTTGCCTAGGGAGCCACCCATTCAATCAGTGGGTCAACTTGGCGTTGCTTGTGCCTCACATCCGATGGCATCTTCTAAGATGTGATCCAATTGTAATGTTTATCTCTTCTGCTCAGAGGGACTGAGAGACTAAGATATTTTTGTTTGGGGGAAGGGATGCCTACTATTAAAATAGGTTTTAAACCAAAAGTTTTGTTCCCAGTATAACTCCTCATGATTTAGATAGCAGCAGTGCTAGAGAAATCCAGGAAAGATAAAAGGCAGCTCCGTTTTGTAAATCCTGAATGTTTACTTCTGCTCCCACTTCAGATTTGGGGTAACTTGGGAGAAGCCACTTAAATCTTTTGGTATCTCAGTTTCCCCAGGTGTTGTAAAGTATTGTCTGTACGTCGTATTATCTGAGGACCTGAAGACACAATATAGAAAAGGAGCTAAAAAGAGCTCTGTCACTGGGATTCGTGTTTCTGACTTTGCCTTTACCCAATAGGTAAGATGCTGAATGTAAAGATGGGTTAAAGTAGAGCTACGCAAACGTAAACCACTCATTTGCCCAATGGAATCAAGTGGACCACCAAGTACTTGGTTCAGGATCCATTTGGTTGAGGTGCAGAAAGGGTTACGTCCAGGGGTGGGACTCAGCAGTTTCTAGAGAGTGATATTGCATAGCTCTTCTTAATCCCACACCTGCAGCACATTAGAGAAAGTGGGGTTAGTCAATCATGTACTGTTATTTTTACTTATGGTTGGGCAGTCCATGCCTGTAGGGGGTTCAAAACCTTCTTCCAAGCATTCTCCGGTTACGCTGTCACATGGTCCTCCCCCGCAGTTGCACACTATGGGAAGCAAAAACAAGAGACAAGAGATTCACTTCTTAATGCTTAAAATATGGCAATATTTTTCTGGTTTCTAGAAATACTAGCTACTAGTGTACAATTTTCCAATGGGGATTAATTACGTTCTTCCTTAAGACTGTGTAGAATCTATGATACAGAGATTATGCCCTTCACCCAATTAAGCTCCAGCCCAATGAGATTTTCAAAGGTGACCCTGGGCAAAATTGAATCTAAGTTTTTTAGGATTTCTCTCCCAACACGTTGGGATTCTGACATGACAGTGCAATTGCTTTAGTCCAAAAAAGTCCTCTTAAGTTTCACAAGGTGCTAAATGACCATGGAACAACTCATCATTCAACTGGAAATTGAAAGCCATCCCTTCTTTGCAGACCGATACTCCAGTTTAATTTAACTCGGGGGTTGATCATTGCCAAGTGTGAGGGAGGAGCAGCTCAGCAAGGCGTGAGTGAGGAGGCCCAGGAGGAGCAATTCTTGGCTCCCACTGTGCTTGACCCTTGGCAAGACAGACTCCAAACCTCCAAATGACAGCTATCAGTGCAATAAGAATAATGTGCTGGAAGGAATCAGGAATGTTTTTACGTGAATTTAGAAGACCTGGGAGCCCATTATTTATCTACTGATAATTTTCTATAATGCCTTTTGGAAAAAGCAAAAAGAAAAACCCAATCTCATCAGACTGTTCAATTTCCACTGAGTTTCCATGTGGGAACTAATTTATAATATTTAAAGAGGAATTCTCTTACTATCTATGGTAGCAATTAACTGGAATAGAATTGTGCATTTCCCCCCACTTCTTAACCGTCTTTACAGAATAATCATAAAAACCAGCTTCAAAGAGACATCTATTTATTACATTTCATCTGTTTAATGTTCCACAAAATGCAGATTTATTAAACCATTCATCAAGATCATACTTTATTGCTTCTAAAATTAGCTTCTCTTCCACGAGTGATCTGCATCTTTGTAGATTACACACAAGTTTAGTAAATGTTTTGAGAATCAGGATGTCAACCTTTCAGCCTTTAGTTTTGCCAACATTATTTCTGATGTCTGCCTTCTCTCCCTTTAGCTTGACTAGACACAGTGCTCCTTCCTTTCTGCTGTCATTCTCAGGGTTATGCCTCTGTGCATATTGCTTTCTGGTAGACATGTTTACTTTTGTTGTGACTTCTGCAGAACATATGTGTTACATTTTTTGATTTAAAACTCTTTACTCCTTGAATCTTTTCAAGTGGAAATCTGTTTCAGTGAGAGGATTTCTTATAGAGTCATGCCACAGGAGTACAATACCTCCTGCTCTCCCTCCCTCCCATCAAAGTCACATGAGAGTAAGAAATACTCAATCTCAGCCTTCCCGTATTCTTAGAGGAAAGCAATCTACTTCACTTCAGTGTGAAGTAGACTGCATTTCAGTCTAAACTGAAGTCTAAACAGAAAGATTTCTTATGCTATCCTTGAAATATTTACTCTTATAATTTGAGGAAATTGGACGGTGGTGGTGATTAAATGGTACCCTTGATTTGCTAATTTGTTTCATAGAAATCTTGATTTTAGCCAAACATAACTGAAAGGAAGTGATATAGCCCTCAGAATAAGAAGATTGATTTGAACCATGCAAGATTTTTTTTTCTTTTCTTTCTTTCATTTTTTTTCTCTCTCGCTCTTTCTTTCTTTTTTTTTTTTTTTAAGAGACAAGAGTCTCTCTGTCACACAGGCTGGAGTGCAGCGGCACAATCTTGGCTCATGGCAACCTTTGCCTCTGCCTCCCAGGTTCAAGGGGTCCTGGGTGGGACTATAGGTACCCACCACCACCCTCGGCTAATTTTTGTATTTTTAGTAGAGACAGAGTTTTGCCCTGTTGGCCAGGCTGGTCTCAAACTGCTGGCCTCAAGTGATCCACCCATCTGGCCTCCCAAAGTGCTGGGATTACAGGAGCAAGCCACCGTGCCTGGCCTGATTTCATTCAGTCTCCTGGTTAATGGCAGGTAATCCATAGCAGTCTGATTTATTTCTTTGATTAGAACTGGAAGGATATAAGATACTGAGACAAAAGTTCATTTGTGTTAGTGTCTCCTAGTTTATTCCACCCATGAGCAAAGTTATATTAGTAGCCTTGATAAAAATTTCTGTCCCTGGTGGGTTTGGGATGCATATTCCTGAGAATGTACATTGCCCTGGAAAAGTGACAAGGGGGCACTCGCAATACTTCCCCAGGATAAATTCTTCATTTTAATTCAGTATTGGCAGAGGGTCATGCTGGCCAGGCAGCTGGCTTAGTATTTATGATACTGCACCTGCACAGTTCTTGGCTATCCTGGCGTCCCCATAGTAGCCAGGAGCACAGCGTTCACACTTGAATCCAGTGGTGTTGCGTAAGCAATTCCTACATCGGCCAGTGATTTCATCACAATCTTCAAAGATCAGGTTGGGATCTGAATTTCCACTGCAGTCACATTTCCTACAGGTGCTTCCAATAAGTAAGGGGTTTCCATAGTAACCAGGAGCACATCTGAAGAGGAATATCACACATTTAAACATTTAGCATCATGGTTTTTCTTCTTTTTAATCTTCTTTCCTACAAAGAAAAAAAATGTAGTGGATATTTGTTGATTGCCCTCCCAGAATCCATTTGTACTCTCATCTTATTCATAGGACCAGACTTTGCTTTTAAGGAACCACCCCTCTCCATTATGTTACAGATCATCTGGTTTACTTTATCTGTAGGCCATTCAGTTCAGCCAAGCTTCCAGCTATGGGACTGAACAAGTATATGCAGCCAGGGAACTGACGTACACAAATGATCTGTGATAGGTGGGAGCAGATACGCTAAAGGTACTGCAATGAGATATACGGTAGCATACAGCTGGGAAATGTCCTAGCCACAATGTTAATAGCACCTCTATTGAGAAACACTGGTCTGAGTCACTGTCTATCTAGTCACAGTGAATTGTTTAAGTAACTAAGCTTGAGCCGATCTGTGCCTGGTATTCTCCTGGCCGAAAGGGATTGACCTAGGAGTGTAGCTTGGGCTCTTGTTTGAGGGTCATGGGGTGGCATTCTCTCCATCTTCAGGTGAATGAAGAGGCAGCAGGTAGTACTCTTAGCTCCTGGCAGCAACTTGTGACTGAGCAAAGCCAGCCTGGAGTCAAAGCAGATGGCAGAGCTAAGAGTACCACAAATCAATGGAGTTGGAGCCCAGACTGCCATTCTTCTGGATGTTTTAGATATGTGCACCTACGGAGGGCAGGGGCCTGCCTGCATTTATTGTCTGGGCAGAGCCAGTGACTATGGTCATGCTGGCTGGGCCTTTAATGAGAGAGCCCCGCTGAGTTAGAGAATGGAGACTGAAATCCATCCAGCCTTTGCTTGCCTTGCCAAGCTGTGCACTCTAGGTGAGGCTGCCTCTGCCCAGAGGAAGAACTGCCTTTCCTTACTTTTCCCAAAGGCGCCCTGCAGGGCAGCAGAGGCCCTGCTGTGAGTGGTGGGCCTGTAGGCGCCACCTAAGTGAACAGCCGTTACTAGGCTCCAGTTGATTGTTGCCAGCCTAGAGCCTTGAGAGAATGAAGGACTTACGTTGCCATATTTTTTTTTTTGGAGAAAAAAGTGGAAATTTGGATGTTTATGGCAATTTTTAAAAGTTGATTCAAACTTTGTAAGGTCAGACTACATGCCTGTTGGCTGATTGTGCACTCTCTTTTGCTGTGGGCTCTAAACTAGTGTGGGAGATGGGCCAACTGGAGCTGCAGACACTTTGGGAGTAGCTGGAAAGAACATGTGGTCACACCATAATGGGATTGAAGGTCAGGTAGAGAAGTTAGTTCTGATGCATGAGAGAGAAAGAGAAAGAAAGTCAGCAAAAGGTTATGAGCATGTTGGAAGTAGTAGTGAAGGAAGCTGGTACTGGCTTCAGCATGCAGGATGGACTACAGGCTGGAGCAGAGGGATGGGTTGGGGTGCAAAGGGCCTGGCCTTGGGAGTGGAAAGGAAGGGAGAGCTTTCCAAGGAAATCAACAAGCCCTGGCCAGTAATAAGACACTACAGTTTTTTTTTTTTTTTTTTTTTTTTTTTTTTTTTTTTTTTTTGGATTAGATTTAATTTTATGGAAAAATTATTGA
>CAUYLG010072045.1:0-11509 GCA_963573385.1 Cacajao melanocephalus
GGAATATAATGCTTCTGAATGGCAATGGCCTTTAGTTAAGGCCCATCTGCAAGGGATATGGTCACATAATAATTTGTCTCTAGATATAAGAAAATTACAGAAACAGATATATGCAATTGATGCTTCCAGAGAACAGCTCCCTGTAGATGATACTATAGCCAAAGATATTGAGAATACATTGTCCTCCTGGCTGCAGTGGTCTAAAATACTGTCTTTTTAGTCTCTAATTGGCTTAGGAGTGTTAGTCCTCCTCCTGATTCTTCTTTTGCCTGTTATCCTTCGATTCCTGTTCTCCTCCCTCTGGCAGTTGCAGCTTGAATTATTTGAGTTGCAACTAAAAAATAAAAAAGGTGGACCTGTTGGGATCCCAACCATATGAATGCTTGCAAAGCGAGTTTCACAAGACGGGTGGTCTTGAGCCCAGACACAGGGACCCCTGTAAGAGGGAAGTCGAGATAAAGGAGTCAAGAACAGACAAAGGGAATCTAGCTAAAAGATAACAGGATGACTGAAACCAGAAACACCTGCAGTCACGAGAAACAATGTCTTGACGTAAATATTGTTTATGTACACCAGGAATAACCATTATCCTTTACAATCATGGATTGCGTGTCTGTCACCTCTATTGTATAGAGTATGTGATTTAGTGATCTGTTGTTTTTTACACTGATGTAAACCAGAGCCTGGAAAATGTATATAATCGAAGACTTTGAGAAATAAAGCCGTTGCTGGAGCATAGACTCTTCAACCCTCCTGACCCTGCCTGTCTCTTTCTTCTCGTGAACCCCCCATTCAGGTTGGAATCCTCTTGCTGGTCGAGAGTTCCCGGCAGTAGTGGCTGGTAACAGTCTTTCTTTTCTATAATTAGTGCTTCTTTCAGAAACTCTAGTAAGGGAGGTTTCTTGGTAATAAATTCCCTCAGCATTTGCGTGCCTGGAAAAGATCTTATTTCTCTTTTGCTTAGGAAGCTTAGTTTGGCTTGATATGAAATCCTGCATTGGATTTTTTTTTTTTTTTGAGACGGAATCTCACTCTGTCACCAGACTGGAGTGTAGTGGCACAATCTTGGCTCACTGCAACCACCACCTCCTGGGTTCAAGTAATTCTCCTGCCTCAGTATCCCAAGTGGCTGGAACTACAGGTGTGCACCACCACATCAAGCTAATTTTTGTATTTTTAATAGAGAGGGGATTTCACCATGTTGGCCAGGATGGTCTCAATCTCTTGACCTCATGATCTCCCTGCCTCAGCCTCCCAAAGTGTTGGAATTACAGGCATGAGCCACTGTGCCCAGCCTGGAATTTCTTTTATTTAAGGATGCTGATTATTGGCCCCCAATCTCTTCTGGCTGGTAGGATTTCTGCTGAAAGGTCCATTGTTAGTCTAATGGGCCTCTCTTTATAGGTGACCTAACCTTTCTCTCTAGCTGTCTTTAACATTTTTTTTTTCTTTCATTTCAACCTTGGAGAATCTGATGATTATGTGTCTTGGGAATGATCTTCTTGTAAAGTATCTTACTGCAGTTCTCAACATTTCCTGAATTTGAATGTTGGCTTCTCTAGCTGGATTGGGGAAACTTCTCATGGATGAGGGAGAAATATCCTAAAGTATTTTTCCCATATTATTTCCATTCTTCCTGTCTCTTTCAGGGACGTCAATAAGTAGTAGATTCTGTCTCTACAAAATCCCATATTTCTTGAAGGGTTTGCTCATTCTTTTTCATTTTTTTTTTCTATTCTTCTCTGATCATCTTATTTCAGAAAGCCAGTCTTCAACCTCTGAGGCTCTTTCCTCAGTGTGGTCTATTCTGCTGTTAATACTTGTTATTGCAAATGGAAATCTTGCAGTGTATTTTTCAGCTCCATTAGGTCGGTTATGTACTTTTCTATACCGGCTATTTCGTCTGTCAGCCACGTCTTGTCCAAGGCCTGCTGCAATCACTCCCTGGCTACTGCCTATATTCACTCAAGGCCCTAGGACTCTACATCAGTAGCTAGCAAAGCCAGCCAGTCCTCTGTCCTTTGTTCAAGACAGTAAGGTCCTCCAGACGGCAGGTGGGTGCAGAAGTACCATCTGGGATTCAGGCGCTATAGTCAAAAACCTTAGATGTCTACCTGGTATTCTATCATCTTGGCAATTCAGGGTTGTATTTCCTATCTCTTCAGTGCCTCTTTCAGGGATACAAAATTAAAACCAGGTGCTATGAGTGCTTGTCTGATTTTGGTTCTTATGAATGTGGTTTCTTTTTCTTTTTTTTTTTTTTTTCCTGTATAGGTAGTTGTTAACTTGATGTCCTTGCAGGGGAGATAACCTGAATAACAAGAATAAATTTTGTATTCTGCAATTTTGCCCCCAATTTTGCTTCTTTTCTTCCCATGTGTGTCAAGACTACTCCGCAAAGGTTGAATCATGGCTTGTCCGAGCCCATGTGATCTCATGTTTCTTCCAACTTGTGAAGGAGTAGGAAAAGTTTAGTTTCTCTTTATAAAGGGATATAGCAAGAAATAGTTCCTGTTTCCTACCTTTGGAGGTTGTTGTGAGAGAATACAAAACCTAAAACTGCTGCAGGTGTCCTCCTACCATCTCAGGAAAGCTGACATGCTATAAAGAGGTGAGCTATGAAGTTCCAGGATCACTGGAGATGCTACCGGCCTGCTTAACTGAGCAACCCTGGAGATGCCCTGCCTTAGATTGATCTGCTATGTGAGATAAAGTGTTAAAGAAAAAGCGAATTAGATTGGATTTTCTGCTACTAGCAGCAGAAAGCATTTTCATGGAAATATTCATGCCATACATTTTAATTCTACCTTATAATTTCACACCACAAGTTTCACATAAAGTGAGACAAATCTTTTCTTCATCTCAGGGAATAAAGAGGAGTAAAGTTGTAACTGTGGGATCAAACAGAGCAGACATGACTAGAAACTTATTAAATTCCCATAGGATAGGATGCTTTGCACAAATAACATATAATTAAAGATAAAATATACATAAAATAAACTTTGAATTTGGTAGATATTAAAATAATAGCTGTCTCTGACAGATGAGAAATTGTATTCAAATGATTATTAGTTTGAAATAAGCTTCTGAATTATCTTCTTTTTGCTCTTCAGACAGAATATGATAACAGAGCCTTCCATCTTCTTAACCAGTTGTCTTCTGAGAAATCTATACAACTCCCTTATAATGAATATTATTGAACTCTATGCAATTAGAAATAGAACTAACACTGATTTAAAATCACAGATTCACAATGTTTTAGATGATACAAATGTTTTGATTTACTTTCTAGCTTGTTTCTCATCATGAACTTGTCAAGTTTGTTTCAGTTTTAGACTTTTCAGTTTTCATGCACTGCCTTTTGAAACTTTTGATTTACATTTTTTAAAAATTGACTAGTCAAAATTGCATAGTGTATTTATGGTGTATAGCATGATGTTTTGATGTATGCCTACGATGTAGAATGACTAAATCAAGCTATTTAATAGATCTATGAACCCACATCGTTATCATCTATAAGGAAAAACCATTATTGTATTGGGATGTAATCTTGAATTTTTCTTTTTATTCTATTTCTTGTTCCTTGTAGTTATATGAAGCAGATATTTTTTCACTCCATGTTTATTCCAGAAAAATTTAATAACATAACATACAAGGTGAGTTCAGACTTATGAGAGGCAGCAAGGGTTGGGTACAAAGGGGACCAGGAAAGAATGAAGATGAGGTATTGCCATCAATACTGGGACTTTCAAGCCAAGGGCAGAGGCTGAGAAAGCCATCAGGGAGGACGTTTTCTGCAAAGTCATTGAACGAGGAGGACACCAGGCCCTGAGAAAGCTTTCCTTTTGTGGAAGAACAGAAGGCCAAGTAGGCAACCTTTTCATGCTTCCAAGCTAGGTTTAAAGGTTCTTTCCTGATTATCATCATCTTCAGTTCAGGGGACCTGCAGAATACAGAGGAGAGTGCTGTTTTCAGACCTAACTCTACCAAAATCTCCTTCTTGCTTCTTCTAGGACCTCACAAGAGAGAAGGAAGAAGAAACAAAAATATTTTTAAGTATCCCTGAGCCACTGTTACCTTAGAACACAGACCTTTTACTAAGTGGAGAGAAGAAGAAGCTTTAGTATAAACTATATGAGTAGAAATTTGGATCCAAAATGTTTCTCATTATTTCTGTCTCATGACTTGTCACCTCCATCATCTTTCTAGGGAAGCTGAATCTGTCTCTAAAGGAGGATTAAAGGTCATTACCTATTGGCTGAAGTCCAGAGTGCCCTGGAAAACAGAGGGAAAGATATATACTTAAAAGATATGGAAAGAAGTCTTTCCCCCAAAACAAAGTTCCAAACTCCAAATCTCCCACCTGAAATATCTCTAACACTATAACGCACCACCAGCCAGGGCAGAGAAGAGAGCAGAAACTGACACGGTGTGACCCATGAAGCTTTCATCACACGCACACACAGTATAATGGCATTTGTCTTAGTGTCTCTTCTCTCATTTGCTCCAGAGTTTCAAACTAAGCTCCCCATGCTTGTTAACCTTTCTCTTATCTCTGCAGGACATAAGCCCTCATGCTGTGACACAGTAGCCATGGACTGTTGATTTCTAGATTTCCAGGAAATTTGAGGTCAACTGGGGAAAGAAAGGGCTTGATACTGGGCCACTGACACACTGGGAACTAATCTCAGCGAAGCCATATTTCTTCCTCCAGAGAAGCCCATGGAGATAGCCAGCCTCCAAAGGCTCCTCATCTTCATGATTCCTGAAGTAGATGAACATCCTTGCCCCAAGGAAGAGCAGGCCCAGTACAAAGCCCCTGACCCCACTCAGCATATGGCTCTGTGCAGATTCAGACTGTGCTCCTAAGAGAAGAAGCCAGGTTTCATGATTTTTATCCCTAATCCAACTTCCCTAATTGAAACCATGGGATTCAGAGTTTTGACAATGGGAGAAGAAAGCCACCCTGGAGGAACCAAAATAACTGGCCAAAATACCTAGAATAACTGGAAAAAAGATTTTTAAATCACCTTGGGTAGCTAAGATGCTCAGGAATTGAACTCATTCAAATATCACAGCCCAACATAAGGCACAACTTCAGCATCTGATTCAGGAAAATCCCTGGGACTGGCTGGGTGCAGTGGCTCACACCTGTAATTCCAGCACTTTGGGAGGCCAAGGCAGGTGGATCATGAGGTCAGGAGATCGAGACCAGCCTAGCTAATATGGTGAAACCCTGTCTTTACTAAAAATACAGAAATTAGCCAGGTGTGGTGGTATGCGCCTGTAGTCCCAGCTATTCAGAAGGCTGAGGCAGAAGAATTATCTTCTAGGCATGGTTGCTTCTCCAGAGGGTATAGGTGTTCCTAGAAACTATCCTAGGACTATCCCCAGTGACCTGTGTTGAAGGTAGAAGAACATGCAGCAATTGAAAATACAATGTGAGAGAGGAGAAATCTGACAGTCAAGGATAATCAAAGTCCGCTTCTTGGTGAGTTGAGAAATTTATGAGGTCCAGAAGCTGGTCACTCCATTGCACTGCGGGAGGGCTTGTCACACTTGAGTGCTCCACTTGGCAGGTGTAAACCTCTCTACTTCGAAGAACTGTTTCAATCATCACCAGGATCTGGAAAACCCAGTCTCCACTGTGGATCAGGCTTGTGGAGACCACCCCAGCCTTCTCTTCCTGGCCGTTCTGGAACCACCTGACTTCAATGCTGCCTGGATAGAAACCACTCACAGAGCAGACCAGGTTGTGGTGCTGCAGGGCCTGGGTCTTTGCAGGATACACGGTCACCTTAGGCTGGACTAAGAAAAAACACACAGATTATGTAAGGAAGACAGAGTAAGTCTTCTTGGTTGGCTTTCTCTCTGCCTCTCTCCAAACCCAGGCTCAGGTCTCAGCCAGGCCTCCATCAAAGTAGGTCATGGTCTCACAGTGTCAAGAGTCTGGAATTTAATCTTCACAGGGCAGACCCATTAGATTTGAGAGATGCTGAAGAAAATTGTGTTTTTTTTCATAGCTTGAAACTGTTATTCATTATCAAAGTGTTAAAAATCCTTGAAAGCATATAATGTATTTACTAAATGTTTCATTTCCGGAGCCAGGCTGTCTAACTCAAATCCAGGCTCTGCCTCTTACTGATTGGTCCTGAAAGAGATTTTCAATTCCTCCACACCTCAACTTTCTCACCTATAATGGAAGCTAATAATACTAATTTCGCTACTGGGGCTATGTGAGGATTAATGTACCTAAACTATATAAAACAATGACTGAATGTAGCCCTCAGTTTTGGTTAGCCATTTTTAATAATATGATTGAAGATAGTACGGATAGACTGGGGGACAGCAGTAGGGGAGATGGGGAGATGAAGTATGGAGTTTTAACTATGCTCCTCCATGCACTCACATCTTAGAACACCACAGAAATGGTTCTGCCACTGGGAAGGAGGAACAGACAAAAGTGATTCTCTACCTCTTTGAGCTGAGTCCCTAGAAAAGTATAGGTCCTACAGGAGAGAGAAAGGAGTAAGAAAAGTTCTCATATTTACATTCAGCCCATCAATCCACCTCCTCTGTAAAACAAGAATAACTATGTTAGAACTATAATCTAACTGCCTCTCTTTCTAGACTGATATTTGAGGCCAGAGAAGAGTCTGGGGCAGTGTGTTTAATGCCTATGACAATTCCTGACACTAGCATCCCCTCAGTAAATACAATTATTTTAAAAGAAAAAAGGAGAAACTGGAGACAATATTTTTATAATACTATAAAATGATAGATGTAAGATGGGTTATAAATCATTGCCAAAAATTTTGCAATATATTTCATTAAATAAAAATCTTCAAATTTGGAGAATAATATTGAAAATTATATGAACTAAAATCTGGAGAAAATGCTGAATCAAATACCACAGAAGTGTTAATAATCTTACTATACAGATAACCCATAAGAATCACTGAAAAAAATACTAGGATCCCAGAGGTAACAGGAAAGAGATATTTATCTTTCCTTTACAATATACAACAAATAATTTTTAGAGCAATAATTTTATTTGGTCAATAAATATGTGAAAGTGCCCAACAGCCTTAGAAATCCAATAACTATTAACTAAAATTAAAAAGAGATGTAAATTTTCAACTATTTGACCATATTCTAAAAAAGATGAATCAAAGCAAATGTGAGATAAACTGTATTACAACTATATAAAGGAGTACTATGTAACTACTTAAATACTATTAGCTTTAAAATAAAAATTGTGATAGCTGTGGTGGCACAGGCCTGTAATGCCAATGCTTTGTAGGGGTTGAAGGAGAAAGACTACTTGGGGCCAGGAGTTCAAGGCTGCAGTGAGCTATAATTGCACCACTGGACTCCAGCCTGGATGACAGAACAAGATTCTCTCTCTAAAAATATGTGCTCTAAAAATATGTGCACAGGTTACATGTGTGTGTGTATATAGACACATGAAACAGCATATATATGTGTGTATAGTATATACATAGTAACATATATACTGTACACATGGTAACATATATGGTAACATGTTACTATGCACATATGCTTTGTGTTTGTACATATGTTCTGTTACGAGTATAACAAAAGTTTAATTCAAAAGCTAGTTTCACAATCATTTCAACTATATATATATATATATATAGTTGAAAACAAAAACATAGTAAGAAATTTAGACCTAGAAGCCTCAGAAAGGTCAGAAGTGCCACAAAGTTCCCTTCACTTCCTCTAGAAATTAGTCTGATACTACTATAAACACCTCTGCATATAAACTAGAAAATCTAGCAGAAATGGATAAATTTCTGGACACATACGCCCTCTGAAGACTGAACCAGGAAGAAACTGAATTCCTGAACAGACCGACCATGAGTTCTGAAATTGAGTCAGTAATAAAAAGCCTACCAACAAAAAAAAAAAAAAAAAAAAAAAAAAAGCCTGAGACCAGATGGATTTACAGCTGAATTCTACCAGATGATAAAGAAGAGCTGGTACTATTCCTGTTAAAATTATTCAAAAAATTGAGGAGGGATGACTTCCCAACTCATTCTATAAGGCCAGCTTCATTCTGATACCTGGCAGTGACAGAACAATAAAGAAAACTTCAGTCCAATATTCTCTTTGAACATAGATGCAAACATCCTTAACAAAATACTAACAAACCAAGTCCAGCAGCACATCAAAAGCTAATCTACCACAATCAAGTAGGCTTTATCCCTAGGATGCAAGGTTAGTTCAATGTATACAAAACAAATGTGATTCATCACATAAGGAGAATGAAAGACAAAAACCACATGATCATTTCAACAGATGCAGAAAAGGCTTTAGATAAAATTCAATACCACTTCATGTTAAAAATGCTCAGCAAACTAGGCACTGGAGGAACACACTTCAAAATAATAAAAACCATTAATGACAGACCCACAGCCAACAACAAAGTGAATGGGCAAAAGCTGGAAGCATTGCTCTTGAAAATCAGCACAAGACAGGGATGTCCTCTCTCACCACTCTTATTCAAAACAGTGTTGGAAGTCCTGACCAGAGCAATCAGACAAAGAAAGAAATAAAGGGCATTCAAAGAAGAAGACAGGAAGTCAAACTATCCCTGTTTGCAGATGACATGATCCTGTGTCTAGAAAACCCCAAATCTTGGCCCCAAATCTCCTTCGGGTGATAAACAACTTCAGCAAAGTTCCAGCATAAAAAAAAATCGATGTACAAAAATCGGTTGCATTCCTATACACAAACAACACCCAAGCCGAGACCCATATCAGGAACACAATCCCACTCACAATTTCCACACACACAATACCTAAGAATACAGCTAACTAGGGAGTTGAAAGATCTCTACAAGGAGAACTACAAACCACTGCTCAAAGAAATCAGAGATGACACAAACAAATGCTCATGGATAGGAAGAATCAAAATAACAAAAATGGCCATACTGCCCAAAGTAATATGTAGATTCAATACTATTCCCATAAAACTGCCACTGACAGTCTTCACAGAACTAGAACAAACTATTTTAAAATTCATATGGAAGCAAAACAGGGCCTGAATAGCTAAGGCAAGGCTAAGCAAAAGAACAAAGTAGGAGGTACTATGTTACTCAACTTCAAACTATACTACAAGGCGACAGTAACCAAAACAGCATGGTGCTGGTACAAAAGCAGACACATAGACGAATGGAACAGAATAGAGAGTCCAGAAATAATGCTGCACCCCTACAACCATCTGATCTTTGACAAAGATGACAAAAACGAGCAATGAGCAAAGGACTCCTCATTAAATAAATGGTGTTGTAATAACTGGCTAGCCATATGCAGAAAACTGAAGCTGGACCCCTACCTTGCACCATATACAAAAATAAACTCAAGATGAATTAATGACTTAAATATAAAACCTAAAATCATAAAAACCCTGGAAAATAACCTAGAAAATACCATTCTGAACATAGGACTTGGCAAAGATTTCATGGCAAAGACACCAAAAGCAATCACAATAAAAAACTGAGAAATTGGACCTAATTTAACTTAGGAGCTTCTGCACAGTAAAAGAAACTAGACAGAGTAAACAGACAACCTAGAAAATGGAGAAAACATCAAATCCTAATCTGAGAAAAGGAGTCAGGTTGGTGGGACCAGAAGACAGCAAAGAGGTAAAGCAAATAAGCTAAGTCTGTCTTTCTTCATGGTCCAGGACACACAACCATCCTGTGCCAATAATGCACAGTCTTCCTGTGCCCAACTATCATCAGACATCTGTAAGTTAGCTCACGGCAACCTTGGCATTATTGCTACTGCAGGTAGCACTCTGCAGCCTAAGAACCATCCCATAAAATCTCCTGCAAGCCTTTGTTTCTGTGCAGTCAGCTTCTCTTCTGCTGGACTGTCTTTTGACTCCTTGCAATGTATTTTCCTACTTTCTCCAGTAAATCTGCTTTTTCCTACCTACTAATGTCTTGGTAAATCCTTTAACCCTGGTGCCACTGACCCAGATGGTTATTGCTCACCTGCGACAGAAACTATTTGCAAACTATGCATCTGACAAAGGTCTAATATCTAGAATCTATAAGGAACTTAAATTTCCAAGAAAAAAACAAACAACCTCATTAAAATATGGGTGTGAACAGACATGAACATATAGTTTTCAAAAGATGTCATACATGCAGCCAACAAACATAGAAAAAAATTCTCAACAGCACTAATTATTAGAGACATGCAAATCAAAATCACAATGAGATACCATCTCACACCAGTGTGAATGGCTATTATTAAAAAGTCAAAAAATAACAGATGCTGGTGAGGTTGCAGAGGAAAGAGAATGCTTATGCACTGCTAGTAGGAATGTAAATTAGTTCAGCCATTGTGGAAAGCAGTGTGGTGCCAAGAACTAAAAAGAGAATCACCATTTGACTCAGCGATCCCATTACTATGTATATACCTACAAAAATATAAACCATTCTACCATAAAGACACATGCACACATATGTTCATTACAACACTATTCACAATAGCAAAGACATTGAATCAACCTAGATGCCCATCAACAGTGGACTGGTAAAGGAAATGTACATATACACTATGGAATATTATGCAGCCACAAAAAGAATGAGATCATGTCCTTTGCAGGAACATGGATGGAGCTGGAGGCCATTATCTTATGCAAACTAACATAGGGACAAAAGACCAGATACCACATGTTTTCACTTAAAAGTGGGAGCTAAACGTTGAGTACACATGGTTACAAAGAAGGGAATAGTAGACATGGGGACCTACTTGAGGGTGAAAGATGAGAGGAGTGAGAGAATCAGGAAAACTACCTGTGAGGTTCTATGCTTATTACCCTGGTGATGAAGTTATCTGTGAATCAAACCCACCTGGCATGCAGTTTACCTACATGACAAACCTGCACATGTACCCCTAAAAGTAAATAAAAGATTAAAATAAAAAAGAAAGAAATTACTCTAATTCTTTTTTCACAGTGAGATGCTTAGGCAAGCAAATATCACACACTTTTATTTCAGAGATTTCAGAATCATAAGGGTGTGTACCAAGGACAGTTTGTGACTAGGCTCCTCACATTATCCCTCACATTATTGTTACTATTATTATTATTTTATTGCATTTTAGGTTTTGGGGTACATGTGAAGATCATGGAAGATTGTTGCATAGGTACACACATGGCAGTGTGATTTGCTGCCTTCCTCCCCATCACCTATAGCTGGCTTTTCTCCCCATGCTATCTCTCCCCAACTCCCCACCCCCCCGCTGTCCCTCCCCTATTTCCCCCTGACACACCCCAGTGTGTGATGCTCCCCTCCCTGTGTCCATGTGTTCTCATTGTTCAACACCCACCTATGAGTGAGAACATGCGGTGTTTGATTTTCTGTTCTTGTGTCACTTTGCTGAGAATGATGGTTTCCAGGTTCATCCATGTCCCAACAAAGGACATGAACACATCGTTTTTGACATCTGCATAGTATTCCATGGTGTAT
>CAUYLG010072046.1:0-18718 GCA_963573385.1 Cacajao melanocephalus
AGCCTGGCCAACATGGCGAAACCCTGTCTCTACTAAAAATACAAAATTAACTGGGTGTTCTGGTGGCTACCTGTAGTCCCAGCTACTCAGGAGGCTGAGGTAGGGGAATCACTTGAACCTGGGAGGCGGAGGTTGCAGTGAGCTGAGATGGTGCCATTGCACTCCAGCCTGGGCAACAAGAGCAAAATTGTCTCAAAAATAAAATAAAATAAGTGATTTTTTAAAAATTCACAAATCTAGCCACCAGTTGTAGAGTTCACATCCTGAATGACCAGTCTGTGCAGCGCCCCGTGTTCTGCTGCCACTTGGGAGGGTTCCTGGGAGCCGGTCTGGGTGGATGTCAGCCCCAGCTTCTCCATTCATGCATCAGGGAAACCGACACAGCATGGGGGGAGATGAACAGCAAACAGGCGCACACATCAATGTGTTTGCTCTGAGTGCACTGAAGGAAACAAAGGGAGTGATCAGAGGGAGCCCCCCCCTCTTCACTCAGAGTGGTGAGTGAAGGGCTCTCTTTATGAAGGAAAGCAGGAACCAGCCATGAGCAGCAGCAGGGAGAATGTTCCGGCCATTGGGACAGGCAGGACGACATTTTTGAGACCCTGAGAGAAGGTCTCCTGTGGCTAGAGTGGGCAAGCAAGAGAAGTGTGGGAGAGGCGATAATGGTAGATGACACAGGCTTCCTAGGCCAGAAAGAAGTGGGTTTCGTTTGAAGTACATTGAGAAAGTCTTCACATGACTTGAGTAAGGGACTTCTCTGATTTATGCTTTGAAAGGATGGCTTTGGGCTGTATGGAGAATGGGTGGGGCGGATCTGGCAGGGAAGGAGGAAGTCAGGAGACAGGGGCCTGAGGTCTAGGTAAGAGGCAATAGTACCCAGGACTAGCATGGGGGCAGCCATGGAGCTGATGTGTGTGACTCTGGGATGTGACAAGCTCTGACGGGCTGGGGTGCATGCGGGAAGTGAGGGAGAGGCGGGTTCCTGGCTCTAGGGACTGGGTGGGTGATGGCACTGCTCACTCAGCTGAGGGAGAGGGAGAACAGACATGGGAAGCAGGAAATCAATCCAGAGTGCCCAAGTTTGAGAAGCCAGTGAGGCCGGCACGGTGGCTCATCCCTGTCATTCCAGCACTTTGGGGGGCCGTGGTGGGAGAATCACTTGCGGTCAGGAGTTTGCGACCAGCTTGACCAACGTGGTGAAACCCTGTCTCTACTAAAAATACAAAATACAGGTGGCACACATCTGGAATTCCAGCTAATTGGGAGACTGAGGCAGGAGAATCACTTGAACCTGGGAGGCGAAGGTTGCAGTGAGCCGAGATCGCGCCATTGCACTCCAGCCTGGGCGATGAGAGTGAAACTCCATCTCAAAAAAAAAAAAAAAGAAAAGAAAAAGAGAAAAAGGGAAAATGAGAGGTTATAGATTAAATGAAATTCAAGGAACGTATCAGTCAAATGTAATGACGGGCTTGTGTTTGGGTCTTGAATCAAACTAACCCACTGGAAAAGACATTTATGTAGCAGTCTGGGAAAGTGAAAGGCTGACATTAGGTCATATTTAAGGAATCATTGTTAATTTTTGTTTCCATGACAGTGCTGCTGTGGTCAGATTTTAAAGAGTCATTATCTCTTAGCTATTCATACTGCAGTAGTGATTTATTTGCTAGTGACTGGGATTTGCTTTAAAGTAGCCCCCAAGAATAGAGGGGAGAGAAGTCATGAAGTACAGACAAAACATTGGCCATATGTCGATTTTTTTATTTATTTATTTTTATTTACTTATTTTGGAGATAGAGTCTTGCGCTGTCACCCAGGCTGGAGTGCAGTGGTGCGATCTCGGCTCACTGCAACCTCCACCTCCCAGGTTCAAGCAATTATCCTGCCTCAGTCTCTCGAGTAGCTAGGATTACAGGTGTACCGCACCCAGCTGCATATTGTTTTTGAAGCTGGGTGTTTGAGTTCATGGACATTCATTGTATTGTTCCATTTTACTTATGATCAAAAAATTCCATAATAAAAATGTTAAACAAAAAAAACCTCAAAAGTAAAGTGCCTATTGAATTTGTCTAGAAAGGTATCAGTAACTTGATAAGATCTATCTCAGTGGATGGAAGCCAGGCTGGAGTGGGTTGAGGAGTAAATAAGGAATGGAGACGGTGAGTATGGACTACCCTTGTTAGGCTCTCGACCCAGAGAGAAGGCAGGTGAGAGTCACGGGATACTGTGGGGCCGGTCACGGTGGCTCATGCCTATAATCCCAGCATTCTGGGAAGCCGAGATAGTAGGATTGCTTGAACCCAGAGTTTGAGACCAGTCTTGGCAACATAGGGAGACCCTGTCTCTACAAATCAAAAAAATTTGTACTAGCCAGGTATGGGGGCACTTGCCTGAAGTCCTAGCTACTCAGGAAGCTGAGGCAAGAGGATCTGTTGAGCCCAGGAGTTCGAGGCTGCACTGAGCTATGATTACACCACTGTGCTCCAGCCTGGGAGACAAATCAAGACCCGGGGATCTGTAGGAGATGTTGTGGCTGGCAGAATTCTAAGATGGCCCCCAAGATTCCTGTCTGTTGGCATCCACGACGTGTATAATCTCCTCCCCTTGAGTATAGGCAGAACCTGGATGATGGGATATTGCTGTGATTAGGTTACATTATATAGCAAAGGTGAATTTTGCAGATATAATCAAAGCCCCTAATCAGTTGACTTTGAATTAATCAAAAGAAGCTCATCTTGGTGTGCCTGACCTAATCAGGTGAGCCCTTAAAAGAGAGCTTTACTGCTGGCCTTGAAGAAGCAAACTGCCCTCTCGTGAAGGGGGTCACATGTCAGTGAGCAACCGGTGGCATCTAGAAGCTACGAATGGCCCCCTGTTGGCAGCCAGGAAGAAAGTGGAAACCTCAGTCCTCCGATTGCAGGAAACCGAATTCTGCAACAACCAGTAAACTTGGAAGATGACCCTGAGCACCAGCTGGGGTCAACGTCTGAGCCAGTTCCTTGATTTCAGCCTAGTGACATGCTAAGCAGAGGACTCAAAACATGCTGGGCTTCTGACCCACAGAAACTGTGGCACAATAAATGTGTGTTCTTTTAAGCCACTAAGTTTGTGGTAATGTATTACGCAGCAATAGAAAACTAATACAGGCATTAGTTTAGTTTTGTTTGTGTGTGTGTTGGGGGTGAAGTGTGGATATTAGAAAGGTTTTTAAACTAGTGGGAAATGGCCCAATAGAGAAAGAAACACTTTGATAAAGTAAAAGAGGGAGAGATTCAAAATCAAGACATTGTTGAGGCCAGGCACAGTGGCTCACATCTGTAATCCCAGCACTTTGGAAGGCTGACGAAGAAGGATCTCTTGAGCCCAGGAGTTCAAGACCAGCCTGGGCAACATAGAGAGACCTTGTCTCTACAAAAAACAAAACACCTAACCAAGTGTGGGTGGTGGTGCATGGCTGTGGTCCCAGCCACACAGGAGGCTGAGGTGGGAGCATCGCTTGGCTTAGGAGATTGAGGCATGATTGCACCACTGCACTCCAGTCTTGGTGACAGAGCAAGACCCTGTCTTAAAAAGAAGAAGGAGAAGTAGAAAAATAAGAAAGGAAAGAAAAATAAAAAGACACCCTTGAGAGAAGTAGAGACAACTTCTCCAAGGTAGAAAAAGCAGATGGGTTTGCAGATTTTGTGGAAGAAAGAGGAAAAAGTGTCTGTGTGATTGAAGGCATTAATTCTCTCAATAAATAATGAGGCAAGGCTGGGTGCAGTGGCTCACACCTGTAATCCCAGCTCTTTGGGAGGCCAAGGCAGATGAAGAAGTGTATGCACTATGTACCAGAAAACGTGTCCAAAAATGTTCACAGTAGAATTGTGGATCACAAGTTCAGGAGTTCGAGACCAGCCTGACCAACATGGTGAAACCCCCATCTCTACTAAAAATACAAAAATTAGCGTGCCTGTAATACCAGCTACTCAGGAGGCTGAGGTAGGAGAATCACTTGAACCCAGGAGGCAGAGGTTGCAGTGAGCCAAGATCATGCCATTATACTCCACCCTGGGCAACAGAGCAAGACTCTGTCTCAAAGAAAAAACAAGTAAACTGTTAACCATGCCAACAAGGGAATAAGGTACCATGGGACACCATAAAAGACACGTACCCTTAAATATGTTAAAATTCAGAGACCCCATGAAGAGAATGAAAAAAATAAGGCATATAATGGAATAATACTTGAACACATAAAACTGATAAAGAAATTCTATCCAGAATATATAAAGTACTCCTACAAATCAATAAGAAAAAGACAAATCCAGCTGGGCACTGTGGCTCATGCCTGTAATCCCAGTACTCTGGGAGGCTGAGGCGGGTGGATCACCTGAGGTCAGGAGTTCAAAACCAGTCTGGCCAACATGGTGAAACCCTGTCTCTACTAAAAATACAAATATTAGCTGGGCGTTGGTGGCACATGCCTGTAATCCCAGCTACTCGGTAGGCTGAGGCAGGCGAATCACTAAATCCAGGGAGTTGGAGGTTGCAGTGGGCCGAGATCACGCCACTGCAGTGACAGAGCAAGACTGGCGACAGAGCAAGACTCCGTCTCAAAAAAAAAAAAGAGAAAGACAAATCCAGCAGTAGAAAAAAACAGACAAATTGGCATGCGTGTAATTCCCAGCAGTTTGGGAGGCTGAGGCCTACAGATCACTTGAACCCCGAAGTTCAAGACCAGCCTGGGCAACATGGTGAGACCCTATCTCTACAAAACATACAAAGATTAGCCAGGTGTGATGGCATGAGCTACTCAGGAGGCTAAGGCAGAAGGATGGCTTGAGTCTGGGAGGTCAAGGCTACAGTGAGCTGAGATCACAACACTGCACTCCAGCCTGGGTGACAGAGCAAGATCCTGTCTTGATTTAAAAAAAAAAGAAAACAGCCAGGCGAGGCGGCTCACACCTGTAATCCCAGCACTTTAGGAGGCCGAGGCAGGTGGATCACAAGGTCAAGAGTTGGAGACCATGGTGAAACGCTATCTCTACTAAAAAATAAAAAATAAATACAAAAATTAGCTGGGCGTGGTGGCATGCACCTGTGGTCCCAGCTACTCGGGAGGCTGAGGCAGGAAAATTGCTTGAACCCTGGAGGTGGAGGTTTCAGTGAGCCAAGATCGCACCACTGCACTCCAGCCTGGCACCTGGCGACAGAGCAAGACACTGTCTCAAAAAAAAGAAGAAAAGAAAAATAGACAAATAAATGTAATAGACATGTCACAGAAAAAGAAAATTCAAATGGCCAATAAATATATGGAAAAGTGCTTCACTCCATAAATAATCAGGGAAATGCAAAAACTGTAATGAAATACCATGATACATGTGCCAATTAGGAAACCTCAAAAGCCTGGAAATATCAAATAGCGGTGAGGATGTGGTGTAGCAAGGGCTCTCATATGCTGCTGGCACGTAGCAGTATAACTACCTCCTGGGAGAGTTTGGCATTTTCCAGTAAAATGGCATAAATACTCATGCCCTAAGACTCAGAAACAGGATGGGAAAAGTCCTCGAAGAAGCGTATGCACTATGTACCAGAAAACATGTCCAAAAATGTTCACAGTAGAATTGTTTATTTACACTGAAAGTGAAATAATTCAGGCTGCATGCAGTGACTCATGCCTATAATCCTAGCACTTTGGGAGGCCAAAGTGGGCGGCTCACAAGGTCAAGAGATGGAGACCATCTGGTCAACGTGGTGAAACCCCGTCTCTACTAAAAAGACAAAAATTAACTGGGCATGGTGGCGTGCACCTGTAGTCCCAACTACTCAGAAGGCTGAGGTAGGAAAGTCGCTTGAACCGGGGAGGCGGAGATTGTGTGAGCCGGAGGTTGTGTGAGCCAAGATCCTGCCACTGCACTCCAGCCTGGGCAACAGAGAAGACTCCATCTCAAAAAATAATAATAATAATAATTCAAATGCTTGTCAATAGTAAAGTGGTCCTAGCACTTTGGCAGGCCAAGGTGAGCAGATCACTTGAGCCCAGGAGTTCAAGACCAGTCTCGGCAATATGACAAGACCCCTGCTTCTACAAAAAATACAAAAATCAGCCAGGCATGGTGGCACATGCCTGTAGTCCTAGCTACTCGGGAGGCTGAGTGGAGAGGATCATTTGACCCCTGGAGGTTGAGGCTGCAGTGAGCCAAGATCGCATCCAGCCTGGGGAACAGAGTGAAACTCTGTCTCCAAAAAAAAAAAAAATACATATTTACATGTGTGTGTGTGTGTGTGTGTGTGTGTGCATAGTAAAGTAGATAAATAATTTTTAGAATCATACTGTGGAATATTAAACAGCAATGAAAACAAACAAACTAGAACTTCACAATAACATATATTGATGTTGTAAATCCAATGGTGAGCAAGAGAAGCGAAACACGAGAGATCTATGGGGAATGATTTCATTTACATAAAGTTCAAGAACAGAAAAATCTAAATTATATCGTATAGGGATGGATAAACTATAAAGAACCATAAAACTACACTGGCAGACAGAGATTATCATAAAAATACAAGGATGATTACCCTTAAGAGGAAAGGAGGGATGTGTTGTGAAGGGACATGTGAGGATTCCTGTGGTGCTGGAATTATTTCTGTTTCTTGAGTTGGGTGGTGAAAACACAGATGTTTATTTTATAATTACACATTATATTATGCACTTCTACTTTATGTACCTTTCTGTTTGTGAGTTATATTTTACAGTCAACTTTTTAAATACAAAGAAGATATTATGAATAGCTTTATGCCAATATACTAAAGATTTAGGCAAAATGGGCCGGGTACAGTGGCTCATGCCTGTAATCTCAGGTGGATCGCTTGAGGTCAGAAGCTTGAGACTACCTTGGCCAACATGGTAAAACCCTGTCTCTCCTAATACAGAAATTAGCCAGGCATGGTGGTGGGCACCTATAATCCCAGCTATTGGGGAGGATGAGGCAGGAGAATCACTTGATCCCAGGAGGCGGAGGTTGCAGTGAGCCAAGATTACACCACTGTACTCCAGCTTGGGCAACAGAGTGAAACTCCATTTCAGAAAGAAGAAAAAAAATTAGGCAAAATGAACAAATGTCTAGAAAATTATTACTCTCCAAAACTGAATCAAACAGAAATATTTAAAATATCTGAATAGTTCTGTAACTAGTTGCACTAGTTAGCTATTGCTATGTAACAAATTACAGAAACTCAGCTGCTTAAAAACACACATTTACAGCAGGGCGCAGTGGCTCATGCCTGTAATCTCAGCACTTTGGGAGGCCGAGGAGGGTGGATCACGAGGTCATAAGATCAAGATCAGCCTGGCTAACATGGTGAAACCCTGTCTCTAGGCCCAGCTACTGGGAGGTCAAGGCAAGAGAATTGTTTGAACCTAGGAGGCAGAGGTTGCAGTGAGCTGAACTCGCATCACTGTACTCCAGCCTGGGTGACAGAGCAAGACACCGTCTCAAAAAACAAACAAAAAACCACACATTTGCTACCTGATGGTTTCTGTGGGTTAGGAGTCTGGGCATGGCTTAGCTGGGTGCTCTGTGTCCAGATCTCTTACAAGATTGCAGTTGCTGGCAAGGGCTGGGGTGTGATCTGAAGACTCAACTGGGGAAGGACTCACGTTCAAGTTCACACAGTTGTTGGCAGCATCCAGTTATTAAAAGGTTGTTGCATCATGGGCCTCGGTTCCTAGCTGGCTATTGGCCAGAGGACACCCTCTGTTTCTTGCCGGATGAACCTCTCCAGTACAGCCACTTGCTCCATCAAAGTGTGCAATCAAAGAGGCAATAGAAGCCTGGGCAACATAGTGGGACCCCCATCTCTACAACATTTTTTTTTCATTAGCTGGGCATGGTGGTTTTTGCCTGTAGTCCCAGCTACTGGGGAGGCTGAGACAGGAGAATTGCTTGATCCTGGGAGAATTTCTTGAACCCAGGAGGGGAAGGTTGCAGTGAGTTGAGATCGCACCACTGCACTCCAGCCCAGGTGACAGAGTGAGACTCCATCTCAAAAAGAAAAAGAAAAAAGAAAAGAAAAGAAATGGGGTCTTGCTATGTTGCCCAGGCTGTACTTGTACTTCTGAGCTCAAGTGATCCTCCTGCCTCAGCCTCCCAATGGCAGTTTCTCATTTTTCTTTTTTTTTTTATTTTTCTGGCAGTTTCTTATAAAACTAAATACCCCATGACCAGTAATTCCACTTGCAGATACTTATCTGCAATGAAATGAAATGAAATGAAAATATATATCCACAAAAAGATTTGTAGAAGGTTCATAGCAGCTTTGTTACAGTCCAAAATTGGAAACAGCCCAGCTGTTCATCAAAAGAAGAATATTGTTGTATTCAAACAATAGAATACCACTCATCAATAAAACAGAAGGGACTACTATACAGACAGCACTGTGGATGAGTCTCAAAAACGTTAGGCTGAGTGAAGGAAGGCAGGGCCAGGCGCTGTGGATCACACCTGTAATCCCAGCTACTCAGGAGGCTGAGGCAAGAGAATCGCTTGAAACTGGGAGGCAGAGGTTGCAGTGAGCCAAGATTGCGCCACTGCACTCCAGCCTGGGTAACAGAGGAAGACTCTGTCTAAAAAATAAAAAACTTATTGCATGAAGTTATGGAATAGGCAAAACCTATCTCTGGAAAATAACTTAAAAAAATGTATTGATGAATCAATAGAGGGATAGCTCTATGATAAAGCAAATAGAGCAAAATATTAACAACTATAGAATGTAGGTGTATGTGCATTTATTATACAGTAATCTTCATTTTTCTGTATGTTTGAAAATTTTCATAATAAAATGTTGGAAAGATTAGGCATAGAAAATAGTAGCAGTGTAAATTAGTACAACATTCCTGGAAAAGAAATCAGCAGCATTTGTCAAAAGCTTTCCCTCATTAATTTCCCCATTCTAAGGGAATAATTGGAAATGAGGACAAAGATTTATGTAAGATCAGAGTTGTTACTTTAACACTTGGCAGAACTGAGCAGGCATGGGTGGAGTTTTCTTTACGGGAAGATACTTGACTACTGATTCAATTCCTTTACTCACAAAGTGGGCAGACTCCATGATTCCCAGTGGTCATGGCCTCTTGTTATCAACCCTTAGCATAATCCCCTGCCCTTAAGTGTGGGCGGGATGAGTGATTTGTTTCTAACCAATAGAATATGGCAAAGGTAATGCAATGTCACTTCCATGATTAGGTTACATAAAACGGTAACTTTTGTCTTGCTCTGTCTCTCCCCCTGTTGCCTCCCCGGCTTATTTTTGTATTTTTAGTAGAGACAAGGTTTCACCATGTTGGTCAGGCTGGTCTCAAAATCCTGACCTCAGGTGATCCATGCGCCTCAGCCTCCCAGAGTGCTGGGATTACAGGCATGAGCCACCTCGCCCAGCTAATAAGATCCCATTTCTAAAAGAAAAAGAGAGAAAGAAGGAAGGGCTAGGCACAGTGGCTCACGCCTATAATCCCAGCACTTTGGGAGGCCGAGATGGGTGGATCATCTGAGGTCAGGAGTTCAAGACCAGCCTGGCCAACATGGTGACACCCCATCTCTATTAAAAAAAAAAGAGAGAATGAGAGAGAGAGAAAGAAGGAAGGGAAAGGAGAAGAGAAAAAGAAGGGGAGGGGAAGGGAAGAAGAGGATAGAAAGGGAGGGGAGAAAAGAGGAGAAAAAGAGGAAAGGAGGGAATGAAGGAAAGAAGGAAGGAAAACTTAACCTCCTACCAACAGTGTATGAGTTTCAGTTGATCTTTGTCTTGGACACACTTGGTGTTGACAGTCTTCATTTTTAGCCATTCTGATGGGTCATTTCATTCCACAGCAACTCATCGGGGTTTTAGTTTGCATTTCCTTGATGATATAGAACATTTTATCTTATATTTATTGGCTATGAACATATCTTTCTTTGTGAAGGGTCTGTTCAAATCTTTTGCTCATTTTAAAATTGGGTGTTTGGCTTTTTATTATTGAGTTTTAGAAGTTCTTTATATTCTGGCTGGGCGCGGCAGCTCATACCTATAATTTCAGCACTTTGGGAGGGTAAAGTAGGCAGATCACTTGAGGACAGGAGTTTGAGACCAGCCTGGTCAATATGGCAAAACCCTGTCTCTACTATTACATTACTTGAAAATGGAAAAAACGGCAATTACTTTTGCACCAACCTAATAAAAATACAAATATTTGCCAGGCATGGCGGCACACATCTGTAATGCCACCTAATTAGAAGGCTGAGCCACAAGAATCGCTTAATCCCAGGAGGCAGAGGCTGCAGTGAGCTGAGATCGTGCCACCGCACTCCAGCCTGGGCGACAGAGGAAGACTATCAAAAAAAAAAATTATTGGAACAAAAGTTCCTTTTTTTTATTTTGAGACAGAGTCTTACTCTGTTTCCCAGGCTGGAGTGCAGTGGCATGATCCCAGCTCACTGCAACCTCCACCTCCTGGATTCAAGCAATTCTCCTGCCTCAGCCTCCTGAATTGTTGGGGTTTAAGACGCACACCACCATGCCCATCTAATTTTTATATTTTAGTAGAGACAGAGTTTCACCATGTTGACCAGGATGGTCTCGATCTCCTGACCTCAAGATCCACCCACGTTGGCTTCCCAAAGTGCTGGGATTACAGGCATGAGCCACCGCATCCAGCCAAATACATTTTTTCTAACTTTTTTTTTTTAATGTAAAATACCTTTAGAAATGGAATTATCCAAGATTATAAATGTTCAAGAAAATCCTGTTTCACATAGGAAGTTTAGATTTTAATGTTAAAATTAAAATTGCATTTAAAATAAACAATCTAATCATTGTCATTATATTAGTTTGATAGATATTCTGTATCCTTAAACTACTTATGGAATGGAAAAGGTGGCTTATTTTCCATTTAAATGCAATATAATATAAGCCATGTCATACCATTATTTTGTCACAAGAGGGACTAGAAAGTCAAAAAGTACAGGTTTGCCTTTTAATTTTAAGATTATATTTTCTATCCAACATTAATTTTTATACACTATATTCATGTCAGTGCAGGTGCTTTAGAATGTAGTACTATTATATGTAATATATATAATTTCATATTCAAAAAAAGTTAAAATAATTACTAGCTTGCTGTTTCACTTCTGAATGGATCTAGATTGTATAGAAAGTATTTAACTGAGCTATTATGGTTTCTGATTATGTGCTTTATGAAAATTCTTTTTATTTTGTATTAGTAGTAAAAATTTAAAATATTGATTTATAGATATATATTTTTTTGTTTATTTTTCTTCTTTGATTTCCAGATATCTGTAAGCATTTGCAGCCAATCTTCAATTTCATAAGATGAATCAAAGTAATTATGAATTTATTGCTAGAGTAAAACCATGAGTTACTATTTTATCCACTTGACCAATAATTTTCACTTAAACTCTGCTATGAGGAACCTGGTGTGTTTTTGGAAAGTCTGTCAGGGGCCGCTGTCTATGGAGCTGGAGGGATACTTTTTTACTAGGACAATTCTTAACTTTCCAGATATTACTCTCTTTTATAAAGCTTTTGTTTATAAAAATAGCTACAAATTGTTTGAAAAACCACTGGACTAGACTGGTAGGAAAAATTAGTACCAGTTGAAATATATGAAATGTTTTTCCACGTATTACCTCATTAGTTCTTTTCAATGTAAAATGTGAACACTGAGAAGTAACCTATGTCTTATGCACCATTGTATCCCCAGTGCAGAGAACAACACATAATACTTGGTTAAGTCTGGATAACACATGGCTATGGATGAAACAATCAAGTATTACTTAACAAATAACTATGTTAAGTGAATAAACAGCTCCAGAAGATGGGCATAGCAAGTATTATCTGAATTTTATCAAAAAGGAAAGAGTAGCTTAGAATAAAAGACTTGCAGATGGTCATACTATCAATAAGTAAAAGAATCAAGTAGAACCTAAATCCTCCATTTCCTGGTTTCTAATATGTTTTGGATCAAATCTGGGGGAAAGAAGGCCAGGAGAGAATGGGAAAAAGGGAAAGAAAGGACAGAAAAGCAGAATTTATTTTGCTTTCCACAATACTGCAGCTGTTTCTTACTTGCTTGAGCAGGGAAAGATCAACTGTAGTAAAAGCAAAAAAGAAAAACGCATTTTCATTTATTTACCTTCATTTTGGAGAAAACAAATTTTGGTAAGAAAGGCCCAGTGAATGTTCTGTTATAATCATACTTGTCTTTTAAAAAGTAAAAGGATTATATTTTCCTGACATCTATTTCTAAAGGGGCTTTGGAGAATCAGTGCAAGTGTCATGTGACTGCTTTCCCCAGCTGCTATTCCCTTCCCTTTTTCACAAGTCCTGCAAACACCTGGAAGAGTTGGTTTTTCACTTCCCCTCATTCACATTGTTGGCAGAATTCAGTTCCTTACAACAGCAGGACAAAGATCCCCATTTGCTTTCAAGAACTAGTAGGCCAGGTGTGGTGGCTCGTGCTGGTAATCCCGGCACTTTGGGAGGCTGAGTCGGGTGGATTGCTTGAGGTCAGGAGTTTGAGACCAGCCTGCCCAACATGGTGAAAACCCATCTCTACTAAAAATACAAAAATTGTTAGTGATGGTGGCCGCCTATAATCCCAGCTACTCAGTAATCCCAGCCACTCAGAAAGTTGAGGCAGCAGAATCGCTTGAGCCGAGGAGGCGAAGGTTGCAGTACAGTAAGCCGAGATCACGCCCTGCATTCCAGCCTGGGTGACAGAACAAGACCCTGTATAAAAAAAACAAAACAAACAAACAAAAACCCACCTAGAGCCACAGCATTCTTTGATTCATCATCCAAACCTTGATTCATGGCTCCATTCGAAGCCAGCCATAATGATTAAGTTCTTCTCAGGTTACTGT
Organism: Cacajao melanocephalus; assembly: GCA_963573385.1. Classification (NCBI taxonomy): domain Eukaryota; kingdom Metazoa; phylum Chordata; class Mammalia; order Primates; family Pitheciidae; genus Cacajao; species Cacajao melanocephalus. The sequence continues at coordinate 12,894 of CAUYLG010072046.1, forward strand.
TCTCTGACTCACTCTTCATCAGTCATTGGCTACTTCTGTAGAATCTGGTGACTAGATTGGCCCACCAAAGTTCTGGGATTACAAAGCATGAGCCACCGCGCCTGGCCCAGAAAAATAAAATTTGATGGTGGAAAGGATTTTCCCAAACTAAAGCACTAAATTGGCAGATTAGTATGCTGATAAGAACTGGCTTTTGGTTTTGTCTATTTGAATTTGGATAAGTTAACTTCCCTAAGCCTCAGTTTCCTCATATGTAAAAGGGAGATAATAATTTCTGCTAATATCTGCTTCCACAGATGTGGAAAATATGAGCTAGCGTCTGGCACATAGTGGGTACTGGTGAGTGGGAACTCTCATGTTTATTACAACTCCCAAGGAAAGCCCCCATATCTGCATCAAATAAAAGAACAAAAATAATAATCAATAACTTGGACTTTAGCTTAAAAATGTCCTCTTTGGTTTGTTTCAGGAAAGCAGTAGATCATCCAAAAAGGCGATTAGGTATCCCCATGGATCGGATTGGTAGAAATCGGCTTTCAAACTCCAGAGGCTAATTGATTCCAAATGTGAGTACAATTTGAGTAAGTAACAATATGTGCAGGCATTTGATGAACGTTTTACAATGTACTAATCAATCCATTCTTGCTTATAAATCCCCCTTTTGATTTCTTAGCTTATCCATTTACTTTTTCAATCATTTATGTGTTGAATTAGTATAGTATATTAATGTTAAATTACTTAAATGATATTTAAAAAGCAAAAGAATGTCCTAGTTCTGCTTCACTCTCCGAGTGAGTTAGTGTAGTATATTGGTAATTAACCAATGAATACTAATATGCAGATAAGGGTTAAAATTCTAGTCAACATATTAAATCACCTTCATAAATATATAACAATCCTTGTGTTATGAGGAAGACACATTCAAGTGATGCACATCATTTTGTTTTCAATAAGTACGTTACTAGAATTATGATAACAGGGAATATAGGAGAGAAAATGGCACAGCAGAAAGAGTTATTAGCCATGGAATCAAAACACCTTATCAAAATCCTGATTCTTTCATTCATTCATTATCTTGTTTCTGTTAAGATAATTTATTTTTCTACAGCTTGTACATTTAAATAATAAGGTAGTGGTATCATGAAGATTAAATTAGTTGTTTGTAGTGGGCCTACAGTATGCTGGATACACAATACATGCAAATGATAGTTTATATTACAGTTCTGAAAATTTACTCTGTTCCAGGCCTTATACTTAGCACTTTATGTGCATTGCTTCACTTAATCATTTTATTTCATAAAGCAATACTATCACTCTCTCCAATATCTTGAGAAGCAGTGATATATAAAGATTAAATTTGCCAGCTAGAGGGATCAGGCTTTACGGATTCAAATCTCAGGTCATCTATTAATATTCTTAGCCAGGGGAGTTTATTTAAATTCTGTATGACTCCTTCATTAAATTATAATGATAATTTCTACCATATGGCATTGTCCTGAGGATTAAATAGATACATATTAAGTACTTAGAATAGTACCTGAAATGCTAACCTCTTAATAATTATTAGTTAAGATTATTATTATTATACAAATAAATGGAAAGATTAGAAATATCGATTTAAAGTACCACCTAGAGTGTAAATGGTACACAGAGAATTAAAATTCAGAAAGGTTACATCTTGAGTAGAGATGTTAAACACAGCATTTAATCATACATATCCTTTAAACACTAAATAAGTGTTTTTTAAATGTGAAATCTTAGCAATATGTTTTCTTCCAATAGGGCTTATAGAAAGTGCGTACCCACTCCCGAACAAATAAGACAAACTAGAACTGCTTTAATAATTTGAGGCCAGAGAAGAGGGAATTCCACCTTCTGCTTCTCTCAGATAATCCTTAGACCAATAATTTAGAGGCCCCAAAACTATCATGTTAGTCCTGATCTTCCCTTAATTTAAATCACCCCATTTTTTCCTTTTCCTCATGCTTTAAAACCACAATAAGTAGTCAATACTTTATCTCAACTCTCTCATTCTCAAAAATCACTCAGTTAAAATAAATTTCATTATCATTGAGTTGTTTAATGAACTTCTGTGGTTAATGAACGCCTATAGATGTAAGAGAACTTATTTAACACTGCCAAGAACACTGCCTTTTAATCAGCATTGTCTCCAAACAGGTTGAACGTTATTACTTCATATCTAGAAACAGACCAAGTATGATCACTCTTCAAGGTTGTTAAAAATTGCCACATTATATCTGAGTAGAAACTAACTAATTGCTATTTAAAAACCAAGTAATTCTTTGAATCAAGTTTGCTATTCTCCAATTTCTTGACGTTTTGAGAACATTATGACACTGAGATTAAATTAATTAAGTTTGATTGGTTTCCACATATACCTTTACCACACTTCATTATCACCCATTTCAACATTGTTGAGTTCAACCACAAGTTATGATAAACAAATTACACAGAGAACTCATTTTCATATGAATTTTTATATGAAGACTGAGACCATAGAAATTTCAGCTAGCTACTAAACTGTGAAGAAAGTTTAATTAATACAGTGCTTCCTGAATCACTGTTGGGTGAAATCCAAGTTTGTATGTTATGTCCTTCCTTCTCTTAGCAAACTTTGTTAATTGATCAGTTTGCTTAACAAAGTTTGCTAAGAGAAGAAAACAAAGTTTGCTAAGAGAAGGGAGGACACAGCATCTTGACAATCACTGTCCTTACATTAAAATCTCAAGGTGATAATATCACAAAAGAATAGATTTAGAAAAGAACTTATCATATATTTTCTGTTCATCAGTTATTGTAGGTTCACCTGCTCAACCATTATGTTTCTATTTATTTCTCTTCACTGTCACCAAGATTTCTCTCATTTTTTACTTCCTCATGTTAAGTCCCATGTTATGTAGTTTATGAAGAATAAAACACATGAAATCATATTTCTAATTTCCAATCAAATTTTCAAAGCTTTTTTGATATTTTTATCTACTGTCACAATATTCCTTTGAATTAAACAGGGGCTGTACTGTGTGTATCATTTAATAGATAACTTAGAAGTCATTAAATACTGTTCACACAGTCAAACAGCTAAAACATTAAAAAACATAAAGTTTCATTTAATCCAACCCCATTTTTAAAAACAATTCAAGAAAATGGAGTTGTGAGAGGAAATGAATGTGTCCCAAGTTTTATAGATGTTTGGGCAGAGCAAAATCTGGGGCCCAGACCTTTGGACTTACAGGCCAACATTCTCTTCATGACCCAAAAGGTCTTCTTGGTGCTGAGTTTTCATTGTTGAATGCTAAATTCACTGGTTATACATTTCTAAGAAAAACAGAAAAATGGTATCTCAGACTTTACAAAAATATTTGTTTCACTTCTGTGCGGGTTGATGGACTTAGTTTTGGAGCAGGTTTTTGTGGGTTTTCACTTTCTGGGTTTCACTTTAACACTTTACATTAAAAGTAAAACTGGTACCTAATTATGGAAGTTCTGCTTGATTTGAGGTCAAGTCTAGATACAGCTGCTCTATGATACCTAGTTTAGGGACCAAATGCCCCCTGAGGTTTTGCTAACAATCACTGACATGAGATAGATTGATAAATAAGAGAAAAGTCATTCAAATGTATTTAACATTTATACATGGGAGCCTTCAGAATAAATACTCAACTCTCCGTTGGGGTATAAATGCTTATATAACATCTTAAGGTTACAGTAAGAATGCAGACTCAGAGCATGGCCACAACCAGGTTTTATTAATAGTTCTAAGACAGGTTATGGGAGAGAAAATAGAAGAGGCTTGGCTAGCAAGGTGGACTTATTATGTAGATGAAACCTCATTGGTACAGCCCTAAGAGAATTTAGATGCTGAATGTTATTTTCAGTACTTTAAAGGTATCAAACTCTCAGTTAATCTTTCCTAGATCTGGACAAGGGAAGGGCTGGCTGCATTAACGCAAGTCTTGTACAGATCTACAGATGCAAATTTCCCCCACAAAGGACAGATTTCCAAGATCACTTCAGAATATGTTAAAGAAATGTATTTTGGAGTAAAATATTTTTTCTTTACTTCAATCCCCACTTTAAAACTTTAAAAGCATTTTACATATTAAAAGCCAAATTAATGGCTTTGGAGAGATTTGGATTAGAGGTTGTTAGAAATAGACAAAAGATAGATAAATTGGGATAAACAGAAAAAAGTAAATTTAAATATATTATCTCATGTCTTGTTTAGTCAGTCTGTTAGTCCTGAGAATAGATTGGTTCAGTTAAATAGCTGTGTCCCATTCCAGAAGGTGACATTGCAGGTGGACTAGGCCTCTATATGTGATGCAGGCAAACAAATCTTTAACAAGAAGTATTTCTAAGAAAATAGAAAAAAGAAACAAGGATTAAACAAAGGTTAACAACCATCTAGAGCAGTCTATAGACTCGTTTTTCTAGAGTCTCTGAAGCATCTTCAGAATGCAATGGCAAGCTCACAGATTATTCTGAATTGTGTTACAAAATAAGGGTTCAGATGAACTTTCTGAGAAGTCCACATCAGCAGGCATGCAGGTTTTTTACATATTAAGTGGCTGTTATTTCTCTTAAAGTTTAAGTTGTCTAACTTCAATCTGCAGGGCTTTATAAAAAGCATAGTTTTAATTTCTAAAGATTTCAGATCAGAAAAAAATGGAAGAAAAAAAACCTTAGTTTGGAGACTTGTAGCCAAGAAAGAATTCAAGATTCAGTCCAAACTATAAAAACTCAAAAGCAATGAATAAGGCTAGAATCTAACAACAGGTGTCTGTATAGTTTTCTTTTGACACATACTTTTCATCTCTCTACTTCCCCATTTCTACCAAAGACAAGTCATAGTAGAACCAATTTATTTGTGAAATAAGTTTTACTTGTATTATACTTGGTCTGATTATTTGCATGAAGGATGTGATTGGCCATATAGGATCTTTTTTAATTGGCTATACTGAGGCTTTCCTTATAAGGAATCTCAGATTAGACTTTCAAAAGCTTATTGAGGTTAACCAAATCAAAGATTGATCTGTGCTTGTAAATACCTGTATGAATTGGGTAAATATCTCTCTTCTCAGGATCTCAAAACAACTTGAGATTCCTGGGTCTGTCGGAAAGTGACATTCTTTAATTCAGCAGTCCCCAACATTTTTGGCACCAGGAACCTGTTTCATGGAAGAGAATTTTTCCAAGGACCAGGGGGCAGGAGAGGAGATGGTTTTGGGATGAAGCTGTTCCACCTCAGGTCATCAGGCATTAGTTAGATTCTCATAAGGAACACACAACCTAGATCCCTTGCATGAACAGTTCACAATAGGATTCGTGCTCTGGTGAGAATCTAATGCCACTGCTGATCTGACAGAGGTGAAGCTCAGGTGGTAATGCCCACTGCTTACTTCCTGCTGTGTGGCCCAGTTCCTAACAGGCCACAGACATGTATTGGTCTGCAACCAGGAGGATGAGAATGGTGCTTTACTTACCACAGGTCTTCGTAAAGAAATCACATAGGCAAGGTATCAGGCAAGTCCTTCCAAGAGTCTTTTTATTGGCTCTCTCAATTACTCAATGTTGTCTGGACATTTCCGAAAATATACCATTCCAGTCAAAGCCTTGATGAAATAGCCAGTGTCTGCAATTGTGTACTGTTAAAAAAGAAAACATATGAGAGAGATCCAAGATGGCCGATTAACAACAGCTCAGGATTGTAGCTCCCAGTGAAAGCGCAGAGAGCGAGTGGACGCCGCACTTTCAGACGAATTTTTGTTGCCCACAGACTAGGAGATTCCCGGCGGAGGAGCCAC
>CAUYLG010072048.1:0-11732 GCA_963573385.1 Cacajao melanocephalus
CCTTCCCTCCTTCCTTTCTTCCTTCCTTCCTTCCTTCCTTCTTTCCTTCCCTCCCTCCCTCCCTCCTTCCTTCCTTCCAGTTTGCCCTTGTTGCCAAGGCTGGAGTGCAATGGTGCAATCTTGGCTCACCGCAACCTCTGAATGGGCTACATTTCAAAGACTTACTGCTTTCTTTCCTAAGCAAGAGTTAGAGTCATAGCTTTTTTTTTTTTTTCTTTTTTTTGGTGGAGGGGAGGTAAGGGTACAATATTCGGAAGAATTTTTCAGCTAGGAGCAAACTATTTTTAATGCCTATTGCAACTTCTCAAGCTCCATTATAGTGGAAATATGAGAGTGGCTTCATTTAGTGAGGGATAATGGAAAGATATTAGGATTCTGTCCACTGCATGTAAACAAATACCGAACAAAAGTGGTTGCAACAACAGGGATTTATTGCCCCCTTCATGAAGATAACTGGATTTATACTGTTCCAGGGCTGGTTAATTCAGTAGTTTAGCCATGCCCTGGTGAGGGATGGTATCCCTGCAATTCCTGATTACCTGGCTTTTTCTTTCTGGTCACAGGAGGGCTACTGTAGCTCTAAATATCATGATGTAATATGACAATATCAAAAGGCAGGAAGAGAGGACAGTATTTCTCTCCTGGGTCTCATTATTTTTAATTAGGAAGGAAAATCTTTCCAGGGGCTCCCAGCTGACTTTCTCTTAGGTTTCAAACCTGGAACCCAAAGCTGTGTCACTTTTTCATTCTCAAACCTGTCCTGTCAATGGGGGTTATTATGGTTGACATAAACTAGAGCTTAGCAAACTTTCTATAAAGGATGAGATTGTGAGTATTTGAGGTGTTGTGGGCCACATATGATCTCTGCATATTCTTGTTTGTTCTTTTTTATCTGCCCCCCTCCCCCTACCCCGTAACCCTGTAAAAATACAAAAATAATTTTTTGGAACTTAAGTTTTAGTTTTATTTGTTTAGTTATAGCATGACCAACCCTACAGATATGCCTGGGACTGAGTGGGTTCCTGGGATGCTAGACTGTCAGTTTTAAACCCAGAAACATCCAGGGCAAATGGGATGGGGTTGATCATCCTATTTAGTGGACCTTCGAGGAACCTGGCTGTGGCTGGTCTGGAGGGGTGAGTGCCTATGCTTTGGGCCTCTTTGATGGAAAATAACACCTTTGTTTTGAGATGTCTCTTCTGTTCTGTTACAGAGAAGAAACTTGGTTAGGGATGGCCTGGAGTTTATGTTGAGTCTTATTTTAAAGTAAGGCAATTTTATGCCTTTAGAACTTCAGGAAATCATTGATTCTAGAGATTGGGTTGAATTAACCTTCTCCATTGTAATTATCAGATATTGAAATTCATTAGAGTTTGGTCTACTCAGAGCTACCCAACTGTGGCGTTCATAAGGTAGATAGTAATTGGAGGCTGAGGTGTTTTTGCAACAGAGATTTGCTTGATTGGACCAATTGTTTTCTCAGTGGGATTGCGGAAGCTCGGGTGATATATGTCCTAAGTGATTTTTCCCCACTGGTCTGTTACCACTAAACCCTGTTATTTCTGTCAGAGATGTCTCCCTACCTCGCTTTCCTCCTTCATTGTAGTTAATTGCTTTATTTTGGGTACTGACCATTTCATGAGTACTCTTACCCCACCTGCCCTTATATAGAGACATTTTTCACTCTTCACATCCCTCTCCTGCACTGCTGCTGAGTATCTTCCTACAACACATCTATCTCCACTCTTATGCTTTAAGGTTGTCCCTGTTGCTATCCTTGGATACTTCCATTTGACTGGTAAATGCCAGATTCTTAACTCGGATGCTCTACCTGACCTAATGCTTCACGGCTGCCCATACAGAGTCCTCTCACAGCCCACATATTTGCATATGCTATTCCCTTCTAGAACATCTCCTTTTCCTTGTAGAACCATCCTTTCTGACCTAGATCAAATGTTGTCTTCTCTGTGAGACTTCCTTAGCAAGAGTTCCTACGCCAGAGAGACCTCAGCATCTCTCTACAATGGTGGTTTCTTCTGTTGAAGGATGCAGCTTGGAATTTAGCAGATAAGGCGTGACCCCCTGCTAGTCCTTCTAGTTACCTTTATGCATTAATAGGAAGCATTTGAGGAAGGACTCCCACTGCTAGCACCATTATAGTATTTTCCTTGTCTTATCTGATGCCTGTGGACATGTTTACCACCCATGTTGAGTGGTATTTACCTGGAAATCTTCAGTGTTTGGCTCACAGTTGGTATTTGTATGAATGTCTGATGAACAAAGGAGCTCAAGTTGGAATTTTCCTAGGGGATCTTCTTCCTATTAAAGTCTGTGCTTCCCTGGGGGCTTGCTACTCCAAGTATGGTCCCTGGACTTGCAGACCAGCAGCCTGGCAGCATCAGGGGGCTTGTTAGAAATGCAGGATTTCAGCTGGGTGCGGTGGGTCACACCTGTAATCCCGGCTTTCTGAGAGGCTGAGGCAGGAGGATCACTTGAGCTCAGAAGTTTAGTATCAGCCTGGGCAACATAGTAAGACCTTGTTTCTACTAAAAAAAAATTAGCTGGGCATGGTGGCCTGTCCCTATAGTCCCAGCTATTTGGGAGGCTGAGGCCAGAGGATTGCTTGAGCCCAGGCTGTGATAAGCTATGATCACACTGCTCCAGCCTGGGTAACAGAGTGAGACCCTGTCTCAGAAAAAAAAATGCAGGATTTCCAATCCCACCCCAGATCTACTGCATCGGGATCTTCTAGCAATATCTGTGAAAATTCAAGTGTACATTAAAGTTTGGGAGGCACTGCTCTAGGCTGGTCTCAAATTATGGCCTATTACTATCTATGACACAATACCTTAGAATTCAGGGAGTCCTAACAAAATTGTAACTGCCTTTCTTCTTTTTTCCTTCTGTCCCTCCTTCTTTCTTTCTTTTTTTTTTTCTTGGAGTCAGAGTCTTGCTCTGTTGCCCAGGCTGGAGTGCAATGGCACCATCTCGGCTCACTGCAACCTCCACCTTCTGAGTTGAAGGGATTCTTGTGCCTCAGCCTTTAAAGTAGCTGGGACTACAGGTGCCCATCACCATGCCTGGCTAATTTTTGTATTTTTAGTAGAGACAGGGTTTTGTCATGTTGGCCAGGCTGGTCTCAAACTTCTGTTCTCAAGTGATCCGCCTGCCTCGGCTTCCCAAAGTGCTAGGATTATAGGCGTTGAGCCGCTGCACCTGGGCGCTCCTTCTTTCTTAAAATGAACATTTACAGGATCTGCCCTATAGCCACTGAATCAGAATCCCAGTTGGTAGGGCCACTGTGTTTAAACAAATGCCTCAGGAGATTCGTATCACCCTGAAGTATAAGGACCACGTTCCAGGGCAAATTTTAACTCTTTAGTTTTCCCCAAAACTCTGGACTGAAGATGCTCACCTTCAAAATGAGTGTTAACTCTGTTGCGGTCTATACCCATCCACCTTTCCAGTTTCCCTGTTGCTGTTAATAGCACTATCGTTCTCCAGCTGTCCCTGGATTTCCACCTGGCTTTCATTCCCATTATTGAAATACTCTTACCTTGTACAGTGTCTCCAAGTTTCAGGAAAGAAAAGAAGAAGTTCTTGTTAGCATCTGTGGCCTTTTCTAGTAATTGTCCTATTTCTTTGCAGGTATTACTTTCCTGTCACATTCATGGTGTGTCGCCCCCGTCCTCGTTCTCTGTTTTCACAGTGCCCACACATCTCTAACAGCCTGTAGTCTGGCTTCTCTTTCCATTTCTCCACCAAAACTCTTCTCTCAAAATTCACCAGGTACTTCCTTATTTTCAAATCCACTGACCTTTTGGAGCACATTAAAGCAAACCTCTTAGAGGTTGGCAACCTCATAAAAAATGTTGTATTTGGTTCTAACCTCCTTTGCTAGTGTGCAAAGTTGAACATGAATAGCAACCTCTAAGCCAGAGAGAAATTGGATCTTACTGTGTCTTTACTTGCCAGCCCCTAGGGTAGCAAAGTAGTTGGTCACTGAAAGTTTTTATACTTAAAAACGTGTTTTACAAATTCAGGTTTACTGCCATTTTTTTTAAAGCATTAAGCTGGTTATTTTAATTTCTAATTCCTTTAATTACTGAATTGCTTCAGGCAGATAATTAACTGTACTTTTCTTGTGATGGCTAATATTATGTAGTGGATTCTAACTAGAATTTTCCCTTATTTTCTGGAATGTACCCATACTCAGAGTAACTAAATAAGTCATTATCTTCCCTTTGAGAATATATGAACTAAATCTTTACAATTCAAGGAAAAGAGAACAACTTAGATTAAAAGGAAATAGAATAAGAAATACACAAGTGGTGCACTGTGGATCATGTCTGTAATTGTAGAACTTTGAGAGGCTGAGGCAAGTGGATCTCCTGAGGTCAGGAATTCGAGACCAGCCTGGCCTACATGGTGAAACCCCATCTCTACTAAAAATACAAAAATTAGCCAGGTGTGGTGGCACATGCCTATAGTTCCAGCTACTAGGGAGGCTGAGGCAGGAGAATCACTTGAACTTGAGAGGCAGAGGTTGCAGTGAGCCGAGATTATACCGCTGCACTCTAGCCTGGGCAACAACAAGACTCCATCTCAAAAAAAAAAAAAGAACAAAAAGAAATACATAGATTGCAAGGTGTGTTTCTTAGAAAAACATTTTGTTTCCTTCCTGCCTGCCTCCTTTCCTCCCTGCCTCCCTTCCTTCCTTCCTTCCTCTGTTTTTTCTTTCCTTTCTTTCCTTCATCCTGGCTTCCCTCCCTCCCTTCATTTCTTCTTTCCTTTTACCCTCCTTCCATCCTTTCCTCCATTCTTCTTTTCTTTCCTCCTTTCTTTCTTTTTACATATTCAGCAAACACATCCCAGACAGCGTATTAGGCTCTGGGGATAGAGCAATGAAACAGATGTGGCCCTTTGCCTTTGAGATTCTTCCAGCTTAGCATGGGGCAGTCCTGTCATCCAATAAACATAACAGATTGCTAAGCATACAGGGAAAGTCAGGGTCCAGTGGCGAGGGGAGGGTGTCATGAAGGTGGGGTACTTGGAAATGGGTGGAAATTCATATTAGAAGGACAGGTGCTTGAGCTGAATGTTGAAAGGTTGAAGCATTAGGAAGACAGAGGTATGTAAGGCACTGCAGATACAGGAGCAAGACTTTGAGGTGTGAGATTACCGGGTACAGCTGAAGGCGTATTGAGAGATGAGGCTGGGGCAAGCAAGGAGTAACACATGTTTGCATTTTAATGTGGGAAGTAGCATGAACACGTGTCTGTGATGGAGGACAGTGCATAGGAGAAGTGCAGTCCTCAAAAATGGGAGATCAGTAAGAAAACCAGTGCAAAAGTCTAGCTAAGACTTGTTAGGCCAGGATGCAGTATTTTTGTTGTTGTTATTGTTGAGACAGGGTCCCACTGTGTCACCCTGGAGTGCAGTGGCATGATCATGGCTCACTGCAGCCTTGACTTCCTGGGCTCAAGCGGTCCTCTCATCTCAGCCTCCCAAGTAGCTGCAACTACAGGGGTGTGCCACCAACCCTGGTTAATTTTTGTGTTTTTGTAGAGACAGGGTCTCCCCATGTTACTCAGGCTGGTCTTGAATTCCTGGGCTCAAGCAATCCACCTGCTTTGGCCTCCCAAGGTGCTGGGATTACAGGCCTGAGCTACCACACTTGGATGGGGTGCCGTATTAAAAAGTGAAGTGGAGTAGTAGAAACCTGGCGAATAGGTCGCCAGGGGTGAGCTGCACAGGGAGAGAATAGGCTGAAGACAGAATCAACCTTTGAACAGGAGGAGTGAAGGAAGAGTTCCTTAGAGAAGTAGGAGGAAGACCTATGTGATATAGGTTCAAAATACTCACTACCCCTTTCTGACTAATAAGAAAGTCCTTTTTCTTTTCCTTTTTCTTTTCTTTTCTTTCTTTCTTTCTTTTTTTTTTTTTGAGACGGAGTCTTGCTCTTTTCGCCCAGGCTGGAGTGCAATGGCACCATCTTGGCTCACTGCAACCTCCACCTCCCGGGTTCAACCAGTTCTCCTGCCTCAGCCTCCCGAGTAGTGGGATTACAGGCACCTGCCACCATGCCCAGCTAATTTTTGCATTTTTAGTAGAGACGGGCTTTCACCACGTTGGTCAGGCTGGTTTCGAACTCCTGACCTCAGGTGATCCATCTGCCTCCGCCTCCCAAAGTATAGGGATTACAGGTGTGAGCCACTGCACCCCGCCCAGAAAGTCCTTTTTTCTACTACAAAAAGCATATTATGAAAGATGTGAGTGATATTCCCTTATTCCTTTGCCTTCTGGAGTAACTCACAGCAAATCGATTCCCCTTTCAACATGACAGCTCTTGAAGTGATTGAAATAAAACTCTCATGATTTTCCTTAATCTCTTCCTCCCTGGATTGTGCACTCCTGGGTGTCCTCCCTGCTCTGTACGTGACATGGTTTCTAAACCCCTCACCTGCCCTCTGAGCACAGCCAGCAGCACATGGTCCCGATGAAACGGAAAGAATGAGGGCAGTGACTGGCCCTGTCTTCATCCTTTTCTCCTTCAGCAGCGATTTAGTTCTTCCAATTTCTGCAGCCAACTCTGTGGGAGTTGTTGGGTTGGTGAACCCGAGGGGTGGAAGAGACAGCTCTGGGACCACTGAATAGCCTAGCTTTGTTTGGGGGCATGTTTTCCTGACTGTTTATGGTGCCTGACAGGGTCGTTTTTGTTCTGGGGAGAGCTCCTTTGAGAAAACCGGCTGCTGAGAAAGCCGCGGGGCTCCACTTTTTCTGGGGATATCTCCAAGGCCCCCCAGAGAGCTACGATTTAGCATCCCGCAGGCACCCCTTGCCCACGGAGGTCATCTGAGGCCCTTTACATGCTTGTCCCAAGTCTAACTCAGATAGTGAAGGGGAGAGAAACTGTTGCCAACTTCACCAGCTTAATAGTGGTTGGGAAGGAGTTCAGGCCAGCAAGATTCCATGTTAATTGTCAATCACACATTACAAAATAAAGAAGAAAGAAAAAGCTGCAGCTGTGTGCCACTCTTCATAACTTTTCCTCTGTGGTTGGCAGTCAGATTGCTTTCTTTTGCAGAAAACGCAATGTCAGTTTTAGTCAGAATTTATGTGTAGAAATTTGAAAGAAGGCAGTTTGGAAAGGAAGGTGAAATTAGTGAGGTTTTCAGTTCGCACTTGGGACGAATTGCAGACATTTGAGACGAATTGCAGACATTTGGGATGGTGGCATGCAAAACTATGCTACATTTTCCTTCTCAGGCCCTCCTGCTTCATCTCTTGGCCCTGGGAACATTGCAGAAGGCTTCACAGGCCGGGTTTAAATATAGCAAAGGGGAACACCAGCCGTAGAGGACATGAGAACCTCTACCTCAGTTAGCAGGGGACAGGTTAGCACCTCCTCAATCCAGGGAATGGACTCTGGTCAGCTGATTGGTGTGGCAAGTACATTCTTCCGACAGTAAAGAGATGCTTGGCTGGTCTCTGTGGGTTCCAGCACATGCAGTCCCTCCATAAAACGACAAGAGAACACAGTGTGCTACTGAACGCCACTAGATCTGTATTGAGCCACCTACGTTTTCCTCTAGCATTGTGACAAAGGTGGTTTCTTCAAGTGAATTCTTTTTTTTTTTTTTTAATTTTTTTATTATAAAGATGGGGTTTCACCATGATGGCCAGGCCGGTCTTGAACTCTTGACCTCAGGTGATCCACCCACCTCGGCCTCCCAAAGTGCTAGGATTATAGGCGTGAGCCACCGTGCCCGGCCTCTTCAAGTGAATTCTAAACCAGCCATCTAAGGAGCTTTATGTTCAAGTCCCATTTCTATCCTATTTGAGTTTGATGGCCTTGAGTCAACTCTCAACCATTCAGAACTACAGTTTCTTCTTCAATATGTGGATAGACCATGGATATTTTTGCCCTGCATATGTGAAGGCAAGGCGGGTGGGTCACTTGAGGTTAGGAGTTCAAGACTAGACTGGACAACATGGTAAAACCCTGTCTCTACTAATAATACAAAAATTAGCTGGATGTGGTGGCATGTGACTTTAATCTCAGCTACTGGGGAAGCAGAGGCAGGAGAATTGCTTGAACCTGGGAGACAGAAGTTGCAGTGAGCCAGGAACATGGCACTGCACTCTAGCCTGGGTGATGACAGAGTGAAACTGTATAGACTCAGCTCAAAAGTTATCTTATATAGTTTTCCCAGATTCTATTGTTCAGGAATACATGCTTGGAAAATGAGCAGATGAAATTATATGCTGCCTAGAATTCACTTCAAAGAAGGCTTGTAGGAGTGTGGGGTATGGTGAAAGCAAGACCGGCTAAGAATTGATAATTTTTTCAATGGAGTCATAGGGGCATAGGGCTCATTAAGTTGCCGTCTCCTATATGTTTGAAATTTCTCATCATAAAAGGCCACATGACAACCAAAAGTCTGAAAGCTTCCTTGTGGTAGGTTCTTCAGATATCTGCTTCCTGTTGTGGCTGTTGATGAGTAAGTATAGCTCAGTAGTTAGACCAGGCATCCTGATTTGTTGTGGGCCGTCTTGGAATACTCCTTTGTCCTGCATTCTATATGGGTTACATTTAACCCAGGTTGGTATTTTTATTTATTAACAAAGTATCATTATTTAATAGTTGCATTAAAATAAGCCTGAGTGGGTCTTATGGATCACTGCTTTTTACTTCCAGCTTCTGCCATGGTCTCTGTTAATGTGTGAGATGTGAGTGCAATGAACAGAATTTTATGTGAATTAATACATGGACACATCTAAAAGAGGACCAGCAATGACTTTTTTTTTTTTTTTTGGCCTTTCATGGACAGCACATAAGGTGCTTGCTGGCTGATAAATCCATGCAGTCAGGGTTGGCTGACTCCTTCGTGTCTTAGGTGATAATGGGAGACATATTTGACACTGCTGCCCCTGATGACCCGTGGGTGAACTAGCCATTGGGATGCTTCCATGAGACACAATGTTAGAGGCTTATGGCTAAGAAACCAATTTCGAGTGTGTGAATGTGTGCCAAGAAAAAATGATTCGGCTTTTGTTTTTTAATAATGTTCAGATAATCAACATGAAGCATTTTTCTACATTTTGCTTTCATGTACATATATATGTACGTGTATATATACATGTATGTATGTTAGTGAACCTATTTAGAAAGAATTTCATTTTAAATATAAGCTATAACTAGTACTTTGGGAGGCCAATGCGGGCAGATCACCTGAGATCAGGAGTTCAAGACCAGCCTTGCCAACATGGTGAAACCCCGCCTCTACTAAAAATACAAAAAATTAGCCAGGCATGGTGGCATGTGCCCGTAATCCCAGCTGTACTCTATCACCCAGGCTGCAGTGCAGTGGTGTGATCTCGGCTCACTGCAGCCTCAGCCTCCTGGGTTCAAGCGATTCTCTGCCTTAGCCTTCCGAGTAGCTGGGATTACAGCATCTGGGTCTTAGGTTCCTTGTCTGTCAAATGGGGACAGTGATAGTTGATTACCTAATTTTCATGAAGATTAAATGAGTTATTGCATGAATAAGGTTTAGTATAGTGCTTTCCCCTTATAAACACTCCCTGCTTGTTTTTATGTTTTCTCTTTTATTTTTGAGACAGATCTTGCTCTGTTGTCCAGGCTGGAGTGCAGTGGCACAATCTCAGCTCACTGCAACCTCCACCTCCTGAGTTCAAGAGATTCTCCTGCCTCAGCCTCCCAATAGCTGGGATTACGGGTATGTGCCACCACACCCAGCTAATTTTTTTGTATTTAGTAGAGATAGGGTCTCACCAAGTTGGTCAGGCTGGTCTTGAACTCCTGATCTCAGGTGATCCACCCACCTTGGCCTCCCAAAGTGCTGGGATTATAAGCGTGAGCCACTGCACCCAGCCCTGGTGATGCTTTTTAGTGTCTCTAATTCTTCTGAGACTTTTCGTTCTCTTAGAAATATATAGACCTCTGGCTGGGCACAGTGGCTTACACCTGTAATCCCAGCACTTTGGTAGGTCAAGGCAGGTGGATCACCTGAGGTCAGTAGTTTGAGACCAGCCTAGCCAACATGGTAAGACCCTGTCTCTACTTAAAAAAAAAAAAAAAAAAAGCAAAAATTAGCCGAGCATGGTTGTGTGCACCTGTAGTCCCAGCTACTTGAGAGGCTGAGGCAGGAGAATAGCTTGAACCAGCAGGTGGAAGTTGCAGTGAGCCAAGAGCAAGCCACTACTCCAGCTTCGGCGACGGAGCTAGATTCTGTCTCAAAAAAAAAAAAAAAAAAAAGAAAGGTATAGATCTCCTCTTTCCACCCCCTTCCTCTAGTAGCTTGTCCTTTGTCTTCTCTCTCTCTGTGTAAAAGCATATTGTAAATTAAGAAAGTCAAAAATGCAAGAGGGTATTCTGTATTGTTACTTTCACTATGATCTCTGTTTTCCCAGAAAGAGTGTAGACCCTCCTTGTCATCCCTCAGCTCTATTTCTTGGCTGATTTCTTTCTGGAATTCATTTCTCAAGCCATCAGCACTGCATCCTCTCCAGTGGTGTGAAACCGGGCAAGACCTTGCATCCCAAAGCAAAAGCCAAAACCGGATGCTCTTAGCAATCCCGTGAATGCCGGGAAATCCAATGGCATTTTCTTAGTGAAACAGGTTATACTGGGTGGAAGGGTTTAAAGCGTTATTCACAGGACTAATTGTATGACTTGGAGCAGCCTTGGTTTCCTCATGTTTCCTCATAAAATGACTTCTACTCACTTAAGGCCTGTTCTAGTTTCAAAGATCTGGGATTCACTTATGTTATCAGTTAAATAGGCTTTTGTTGGGCTGATGTAGGAGGCTCCCTGTTGAAATATTGTGTATCTGAGAAAATATATGCGGAGCTAAACAATCAGATTAACGAGTGAACTTTTGATGTACCATCTGTTTATTATGGTGGTTCTACCGTGAAATCTGTTGGAAAGATAATACTAACAAAGCAGAAAAGTGCATCTTAATATTTACATGGATTACAATAAGAATCAGTAATGACTCATGAACTGGTAATCTCACTGGCCCCCATTCTATCCTTCTGGTTAATGCTTTACTTGAAGCTGAGTTTTGTTCTACCAGTTATTTCTTTATACCTGCATCCTAGGCAGTAATAAAGTAGTCTCTGTATAAGGCAAAGAATATGGAATTAAGTAACCGAGTTACCATATATGAATATATATATATTCATTCAAGAAGAGAGTAGAAAATGTTAGAGTCTGTGTTTTGATACTTGTCAGGGAGAAGTCCTGGGATGATGTTTTACCTAACGCTTAATGATATGTGACTGGTCTGCTCCTCAGGGATCACAACCATGTGGTGCTCATGGCTGATGTTTGTTAGGAAGTGGGCCATCTGTAGCTTGGAAGGCTTGAGATTATCAGGAGGGGAAAAGTGGGAGGAGAATGGGTTGCATGAAGTTCTGAAATGCCATTGTGGTGAGCTTCCTTTCATTGTGTGTTGATTGGCTCTTCCAGAGGACGGCCCTGGACTGAGTCTTTTTCTTGTTCACTGTTACTAGGTTGACTATTAAATAATGGTTTTAGACTTCTTGGTGAGACAACTGAGAACATCCTGGTGGAACTACCATACTATAAAAATGTTAATGTGTGTGTATCTATGTATAACAGTAACTCCCAAATCTCAATTTTTATTCAGTCCTTTCCTTGAAGCTTAAAACTTGAGTAAGCAGTTGTTTGCTGGATTTCCTTT
>CAUYLG010072050.1:0-42260 GCA_963573385.1 Cacajao melanocephalus
ATTTTGTTGATGGCCTTCCCTGCATCTATTGAGATAATCATGTGGTTTTTGTCTTTGGTTCTGTTTATGTGACGGATTACATTTATTGATTTGCATATGCTGAACCAGCCTTGCATCCCAGGGATGAAGTCGATTTGATCATGATGGATAAGCTTTTTGATGTGCTGTTGGATTTGATTTGCCAGTATTTTATTGAGGATTTTCACTTTGATGTTCATCAGGGATATTGGCCTGAAATTTTCTTTTTTAGTTGTGTCTCTGCCAGATTTTGGTATCAGGATGATGTTGGCCTGAAAAAAATGAGTTAGGGAGGATTCTCTCTTTTTCTATTGTTTGGAATAGTTTCAGAAGGAATGGTACCAGTTCCTCTTGGTACCTCTGGTAGAATTCAGCTGTGAACCCTTCTGGTCCTGGACATTTTTTTTGGTTGGTAGGCTATTAATTGCTGCCTCAATTCAGGCTTTGTTATTTGTCTATTCAAGGTTTCAACTTCTTCCTGGTTTAGTCTTGGGAGGGTGTAAGTGTCCAGGAATTTATCCATTTCTTCTAGAGTTTCTGGTTTATTTGCACAGAGTTGTTTATAGTATTTTCTGATGGTAGTTTGCGTTTCTATGTGATTAGTGGTGATATACCCTTTATCATTTTTCATTGCATCTATTTGGTTCTTTCTTTTTTTTTTTCTTTGTCTGGCTAGTGGTCTATTTTGTTGATCTTTTCAAAAAACTAGGTCCTGGATTAATTTATTTTTTGAAGGATTTTTTGTGTCTCTATCTCCTTCAGTTCTGCTCTGATCTTAGTTATTTCTTGCCTTCTGATAGCTTTTGAATTTGTTTGATCTTGCTCCTCTAGTTCTTTTAACTGTGACATTAGGATGTCAATTTTAGATTTTTCCTGGTTTCTTTTGTGGGCATTTAGTGCTATAAATTTCCTTCTAGAGATTGCTTTAAATGTGTCCCAGAGATTCTGGTACATTATGTCTTCATTCTCATTGGTTTCAAAGAACGTATTTGTTTCTGCCTTCATTTCGTTATTTATCCAGTAGTCTTTCAGGAGCAGGTTGTTCAATTTCCATGTAGTTGTGTGGTTTTGAGGAGTTTCTCAGTCCTAAGTTCTTATTTGATTGCACTGTGGTCTGAGAGATTGTTTGTTATGATTTCTATTCTTCTGTAGTTGCTGAGAAGTGTTTTACTTCCAATTATGTGGTCATTTTTAGAATAAGTGTGATGTGGTGCTGAGAAGAATGCATATTCTGTTGATTTAGGATATAGAGTTCTGTAGATATCTATTAGATCTGCTTGGTCCAGATCTGAATTCAAGTCCTGGATATCCTTATTAATTTTCTGTCTTGTTGATCTGTCTAATATTGACAGTGGGGTGTTAAAGTCTCCCACTATTATTGTGTTGGAGTCCAAGTCTCTTTGTAGGTCACTAAGAACTTGCTTTATGAATCTGGGTGCTCCTGTATTGGGTGCATGTATATTTATGATAGCTCATCTTGTTGCATTGATCCCTTTACCATTATGTAATACCCTTCTTTGTCGCTTTTGATCTTTGTTGGTTTAAAGTCTGTTTTATCAGAAACTAGGATTGCAACTCCTGCTTTTTTTTGCTCTCCATTTGCTTGGTAAATCTTCCTCCATCCCTTTATTTTGAGCCTATGTGTCTTTGCATGTGAGATGGGTCTCCGGAATACAGCACACCAATGGGTCTTGGCCCTTTTTCCAATTTGCCAGTCTTCCTTTTAATTGGGGCATTTAGCCCATTTCCATTTCAGGTTAACATTGTTATGTGTGAATTTATTCCTGCCATTATGATGCTAGCTGGTTATTTTACCCATTAGTTGATTCAGTTTCTTCTTAGCATCGATGATCTTTACAATTTAGTGTTTTTGCAGTGGCTGGTACTGGTTGTTCCTTTCCATGTTTAGTGCTTCCTTCTGGAGCTTCTTATAAGACAGGCCTGGTGGTGACAAAATCTCTGAGCAGTTGCTTGTTCATAAAGGATTTTATTTCTCCTTCGCTTATGAAGCTTAGTTTGATTGGATATGAAATTCTGGGTTGAAAATTCTTTTTTTATGACTGTTGAATATTGGCCCCCATACTCTTCTGGCTTATAGGGTTTATGCCAAGAGATCCGCTGTGAGTCTAATGGGCTTCCCTTTGTGGGTAACACAACCTTTTTCTCTGGCTGCCCTTAGCATTTTTTTCTTCATTTCAACCTTGGTGAATCTGACTATTATGTGTCTTCTCAAGCAGTATCATTGTGGTGGTCTCTGTATTTCCTGAATTTGAATGTTGGCCTGCCATGCTATGTTGGGGAAGTTCTGGATAATATCCTGAAGAGTGTTTTCCAACTTGGCTTCATTATCCTCATTACTTTCAGGTACACTGATCTAACATAGGTTTGGTCTTTTTATTTAATCTGATATTTCTTGGAGGCTTTGTTCATTTTTTTCCACTCTTTTTTCTCTAATCTTGTCTTCTCAATTTATTTCATTGAGTTGATCTTCAATCTTTGATATGCAATCAACACAATGGAAAAAAGGTTTTTTAATCTACCCATCTGAGAAAGCACTAATAACCAGAATTTACAAAGAACTTAAATTTACAAGGAAAAAAAAACCCCATCCAAAAGTGGGCAAGGGATATGAACAGACACTTCTCAAAAGAAGACATTTATGCAGCCAACAAACATATGAAAAAAAGCTCATCATCACTGGTCATTAGAGAAATGCAAATCAAAACCACATTGTGCTACCAACTCACACCAGTTAAAATGGTGATCATTAAAAAATCAGGAGACAACACATGCTGGAGAGGATGTGGAGAAACAGGAACGCTTTTACACTGTTGGTGGGAATGTAAATTAGTTCAACCATTGTGGAAGACAGTGTGGTGATTTCTCAAGGATCTAGAAATAGAAATATAATTTGACCCAGCAATCCTATTACTGGGTATATACCCAAAGGATTATAAATCATTCTATTATAAAGACACATGCACACGTATGTATACTGTGGCACAGTTCACAATAGCAAAGGCTTAGAACCAACCCAAATGCTCATCAGTGATTGCCTGGATAAAGAAAATGTAGCACATATACACCATGGACTACTATGCAGCCATAGAAAAGGATGAGTTCATGTCCTTTGCAGGGATGTGGATGAATCTGGAAACCTTCATTTTTAGCAAACTGACACAAGAACAGAAAACCAAACACCACATGTTCTCACTCATAATGGGTGTTGAACAATGAGAACACATGGACACAGGGAGGGGACTATCACGCACCAGGGCCTGAGGGATGTGGGGCTAGGGGAGGAATAACAGGGGGTGGGGGGAATGGGGAGGGATAGCATTAGGAGAAATACCTAATGTAGATGATGGGGTGATGGATGCAGCAAACCACCACCATGGCATGTGTATACATGTGTAACAAACCTGCATGATCTGCACATGTATCCCAGAATGTAAAATATAATAATAAGAAGAAAATAAACTTGTGTATGCTTCATGAAATTCTTGTGCTGTGTTTTTCAGCTCCATCAGGTCATTTATGTTCTTGTCCAAACTGGTTATTCTAGTTAGCAGTTCCTGTAACCTTTTATCAAGGTTCTTAGCTTCCTTGCATTGGATGAGAACAGGCTACTTTTACGCAGAGTTGTTTGTTATTACCCACCTTCTGAAGCCTGCTTCTGTTAATTCGTGAAACTCATTCTTTGTCCAGTTTTTTTTTTTTTCTTGCTGGTGAGGCATGTGAACCCTTGAAAGAGAAGAGGCATTCTGGTTTTTGGAATTTTCAGCCTTTTTGCACTGGTTTCTCCTTATCTTCATGGATTTGTCTACCTTTGGTCTTTGATGGTGGTGACCTTTGGATGGGCTTTTTGAGTGGTTATCCTTTTTGTTGATGTTGATGCTATTGCTTTCTGTTGTTTAGTTTTCCTTCTAACAGGCTCCTCTTCTGCAAATCTGCTGGAGTTTGCTGGCGGTTCACTCCAGATCCTGTTTGCCTGAGTATCACCAGCAGAGGCTGCAGAACAGCAAAGATTGCTGCCTGTTGTTTCCTCTGGAAGCTTCATCCCAGAGCAGCACCAGCCAGATGCCAGCCAGTGCTCTCCTGTATGAGATGTCTGTTGATCCCTGCTGGGAGGTGTGTCCCAGTCAGGAGGCACAGAGGTTAGGTACCCACTTGAAGAGGCAGTATGTCCCTTAGCAAAGCTCGAGCAGTGTGCTGGAAGATCCACTGCTCTCTTCAGAGTCAGCAGGCAGGAACATTTAAGTCTAGATGAAGCTGCCCCCAGAGCCGCCCCTTTTTCCCAGGTGCTCTGTTCCAGGGAGATGGGAGTTTTATCTTTAAGACCCTGACTGAGGCTGCTACCTTTCTTCCAGAGATACCCTGCCCAGAGAGGAGGAATCTAGAGAGGTAGTCTGGCTACAGCAGTTTTGTGGTGCTACAGTGGGCTCCACCAAGTCCCAACTACTCTGTGGCTTTTTTTTACACTGTGAGGGAAAAATTGCCTACTCAAGCCTCAGTAATGGTGGACAACCTTCCCCGCCATCAAGCTGGAGTGTTAAGGGTCAACCTCAGACTGCTGTTCTGGCAGGGAGAATCCAAGTCAGTGGATCTTAGCTTGTTGGGATCTGTGGAGGTGGTATCTGCTGAGCAAGACCACTTGGCTCCCTGGTTTCAGCCCCCTTTCCTGAGGAGTGAACGATTCTGTCTCAGTGACATTCCAGGTACCACTGGGGTATTAAAAAAAGAAAAAAACCTTCTGCAGCTAGCTTGGTGTCTGCCTAAACAGCTGCCGAATTTTGTGCTTGAAACACAGGGTCTTAGTGGTGTAGGTACCCGAGGGAATCTCCTGGTCTGCAGGTTGCAAAACAGTGGGAAAAGTGTAATATTTGGGGCGGATAGAACCATCCCTAACAACACAATCCCTCATGGCTTCTCTTGGCTAGGGGAAGGAGTTCCTTGACCCATTGTACTTTCTGGGTGAGGTGGTACCCCACCCTGCTTCTGCTTACCCTCTGTGAGCTGCACCCATTGTCTAACCAGTCCCAATGAAATGAGCCAGGTAACTTAGTTGGAAATGCAGAAATCACCCACCTTCTGCGTTGGTCTCACTAGGAGCTTCAGACCAGGGCTGTTCTTATTCAGCCATCTTGCCCAGGAATCCTAAAATTTTAAGCTCTTATTTTAATATAAACACTGGAAAAAGTTGCATCCTTTAAATAAACTTTTTAAGAGACTAGTTTAGTGACATGCTTCTGGAACAGGAGCTGGGGTGTAGTCCTCTACAGCTATAGGACTATACTCCTATAGTCCTATACCTCCTATAGGACTATATCATAAAATTTTAAGCTTTTATTTTAATATAAATACTGGAAAAAGTTACATCCTTTAAATACCCTCTTTGGGAGACTAGTTTGGTGACATGCTTCTGGAACAGGAGTAGATTATAACTCTTATACAGCTAATGGGAGCAGAAAGCCATTTATTAAAGTGATCATATAGCCAGCCACCTTGTTAATGTCAAGGATGATTTGAACTGACTGATTTGATGGTTGCCTTTTCCTACCAGAGGGCCCAATGCCTGAAATGGCTTGTGTATGTAATTTAGGTCTTCATAATTCCCATCAACTTAATGATGTACATAAAGCTGAAATAAAATTACCACTTTCCCCCAGATAGAATATACACATTCTCTCTCTCTTTAAATATCTATCTTTTAGAGACAGAAAAGATAATGTGTTTGATTGGAAAATGATAGCTTAATGCCTGTTTGGTGATTTGGGTTATCTAATGAAGTATTCAGAATTTTTCTGTTAGTGTTCTGGAGACCATTGGCACAATTGTATGTACGTTCTAGATAGAAAGGGACAGGACAAACATCTTAGCCTAGTATTCCAGACTATACTTCTTATGTTATACTATAGGCTTATACTTTCAGGTTCGTATTTGAGTGATTTGTGTTTGAATCACAGTTGTATAAAACAACAATGCTTTATAAAATCTGTTATCTCCCAGTTTTTAATGTGCCACTGACGTCTATGATGCTCTGATTCTCTCTCTTTACTCCCTGTCTTAGGAAGCTTCAAGCCAAATGTCTACTATTTTTTGAAACATCCCTTTTCCTCCAGTTAGATATTGTACCTGGTCTCCAATTTTAGAATTATAAAATCCTGGGGACTGAGTTTATCAAGAGAATTCCCCTTGAAATAGAGGAGAGAAGAGAAAAGGGAAAGAGGATGAGCAAAAAGAGAAAAAAAAGACAAAGTTTTTTATAACTGGGTGCTAAGTATGTCTAGCATCAGTCAAGCATAAAATTTTCATTTTCACAATCAGAATTAACTTTATATAGGAGCAGGCTTATTACTATGATTAACTCCATAAAGGCAAACCAGAAATATAGAAACAGACATATTTTCTGTTCCTTTCTCATGGGAAGGGATAATTTTTACTTCCACATATATGAACCAAAATATTATAACAGCAGTTACCTCTTTAATTTCCCTAAAGGTAAAATTTGAAGTTCATCTTTGATTCGAACTTTATGCTAAAAGCATAATTGGGATTTTTTTTTCATCCTTTAGAAAATCTCCACCATACTTCTTTTCACTATTTCTGAACTCCTGAAAGACAGTACACATGGTATGTCTCCGTCAAAATTTTGCTTTCAGACTCAGAATTAGTGCTCAGCAGAATGTACATTTAATCACACTTATCTTGATAAAGCATGCTTATTCAAGTCTTTATCTTCAAGATTCTCTTAAAAGCAGAGAAAATGGTAATTAAAGGACTGGTTTCCTTCCCACAAGCCTTAATATCATTTGTGAAAAAAGTTTCTGCCATGTTCTTTGCTGCCAGGGTGGGCATCAAATTTCACATCCATGTTTATTTATTTATTTATTTTATAGGTGGTTATCACTTTCTTGATTGTAGATACATGATTCTTACCAAGGTTGTTTCTTATTTTGAGCAAAAAATTTCAATGTATGTGTAAGTGGGGTGGTAAAGGTAAAATCATAATTTAATTGGAAGATATGCTTTCACAATGGATCAATCTTTCTCTGGCAGTTTTGGTCTGGGTCTCTCCCTACAGAAGCAGATCTTGAGACAAGACAAAGATTTGAGTACAAGTAACTTATTTGTTAGATGTAAGAAACATGGGTAGGGAGGAGGGAAAGAGAGTCGTAGAAATGGGGGTAGCCAGTGTTGGGAGGACTGTAAAGGCAGCCTCTGCTGTCAGTGACTAAACTTTAGTACCTCTGGAGAATCCTGGGAAATAGTGTTGTAAGCTTCAAATAAAATCCTAAGTCCCCAATGACTGAATGGACCCCCTTTTGTGGCCAAGGGGACCCCAGAGAAATCTTAAAACTGAGTTCCCAGACATGGTGGGATTAGAGGTCAGAAATGCTTTGTTATTCCCCCTCTCTTTTATGGTTTAGACACAACTGATTGGCATTAATGTTAAAATAGAGATCACAAGACTGACAGAATGGGCTCTTTGTGGCAATAAAATACCAAATTATAAACAAGACCTAAGGCCATACTTGACAAGGGTGAACCCCTTTACTCAAAGAATAAACAACACTCTACCCACTCATTTGGTTCAGCAGCCTGCACTTCCCCATCCTTCCTGGACATAGATCCTAGTGCAGGGGGCCCTAACTGCTGCATACCCAGGCAGATCTCCGGGCATCTGGAGCACTTACTCTCCTGGGTTAGGAGTTTAGGCTGCTCTCTAATCCCCTGCAGAGAATTTGGGGTTGAGGAGGTTTGCCAGCTCCTGGCTTAGGCCCACCTCTAGGTTTTTGGTGGCTGCCCACTGAATTCTCCCTAAGGCTGGGGCTTGTGCCTGCCACTGAAGGATCTGTAGGTTGACCTACTAGGTCTGGCTGTGCCCTTCATGGCCTACGTGGCACTATGGGGCTGATCAGGGAGCTCAGACCTCTGGGCCTTCACAAATCAGTCCATTGCCTGAGATAACAGAGAGCTCTGGCCAGTAAACAAGGGTCAAGTATACATCCAGCCACATTGGCTGTAGCCAGCTCTTACCTGTAAGCACCAACTATTGGCGTGATGGTTGAAATGCAGAGCCCAGTGTAAAATCTGCTGAAAAGAATGTATAGGGCTATAGAAGAGAAACCAAAAAACCCTACCCAGCATTCTCTACAGTTACATCCCCCAGGAAGGTGGAAAAAGGAAATAAAAAAATAAAAATAATATAGAGAAAGAAAGAAAAGGGAAAATAATTCTACCTGCATGAAAATAATTAGAAAAATTAGAAGTGTCAGCATCTCCAGATGAGGAAAAAAACAGCTCAAGAATTATAGCATCATGAAAAATCTGAATTTATTGGTACCACCAAGGGATCACATTAGCTCTCCATCAGTGATCCCTAACAAAAATAGAAACTCAAAATGACAGATAAAGAATTCAAAATATGGATTGCAAGGAAGCTCAATGAAATCCAAGACAAGGTTAAAAAATCAATATACAGAAAATTCTAAAGAAATCCAAGAAATGAAGGAAAAGATAAACATCTTAGAAATCAATCAGAGCTTTTGGAATTGAAAATTTCATTTAAGAAATTCAAAATATAATGAAAAGCTTTATCAGTAGAGTGGACCAAATGGAAGAAAGGATTTTGGAGCTTCAATACCAGTCTTTTGAATTAACCTGTTCAGACAAAAATTTAAAAAGATAAAAAATAAAGTCTTTGAGAAATATCACATTATTTAAGGTGATGAATTATTGACATTCCTGACAGAGAAGAAAAAGTAACATATTTGAGGGAATAATTCAAGAAAACTCCCCTAAGCTTGCTAAAGATATAGATATCCGGATGCAAGAAATCCAGAGAATGTCTGTGAAAAACTATGCAAATTGAACATCACCAAAGCATATAATCAACAGAATGTCCAAGGTCAAAGCTAAAGGAAAAATCATAGTCAGCTATAGGATAAGATCAAATCATGTACAAAGGGAACCCCTTCAAGTGAACAGAAGACTTCTCAGCAGAAACCCTCACAAGCCAGGAGAGCTTAGGGACCTATTTTCAGCATTCTTAAAGAAAATAAATTCCAATCAAGAATTTCATATCCTAGCAAACTAAGCTTCATAAGCCAAGGAGAAATGAAAGCTTTTCCAGAGAAGCAAGCTCTAAGTGAATCTGTTACTACCAGGCCAGCCTTACAAGAGCTCCTTAAGGGAGATCTTAACATAGAAATGAAAAAGCAGCACTTGTTGCCATAAAAACACACTTAGATACATAGCCTGAAGATCCTATAAAGCAACCACATGACAGAAACTACAAAGCAGCCACTTAACAACCTCACAATAAGATCAAAACTTGACATATCAATATTAAGATCAAAACTTGAAATATCAACATTAGCCTTGAATATAAACGGTCTAAATGCCAAATTTAAATGCACAGAGTGGCAAGTAGTATTAAAAAACAGTATCCATCTGTCTGCTTCAAGAGACCAGTTTCACATGTAATGACACTCATAGGCTCAAAGGGTTGGAGAAAGATCTATCATGCAAATGGAAAAGAAAAAACAGGGTTCCTGTTATATCAGATAAAACAGACTTTAATGCAGCAATAGTAAAAAAGGACTAAGAAAGGCATTATATTATGATAATTATTCTATTCAACAAGAAAGCATAACTGTCCTAAATATATATGCAACCAAAATTGGAGCACCCGGATTCATAAAGCAACTACTTCTAGACCCATGAAAAGACTTAGTAACACAATAATAGTTTGGGACTTTAACATTCCATTGACAGCACTAGACAGATCATCAAGGTAGAGGACTAAAAAAGAAATTCTGGATTTAAACTCAGAAATTCTGGATATAAACTTAACACTTGATCAATTGGAACCAAGACATCTACAGAATACTCCACTTGTCAAGTATAGAATATACATTCTTCTGAACTGCACATGGAAAGAAATACAAGATCTACTGCATGCTCAGCCATAAAGCAAGTCTCAGTAAATTAAAAAACAAATGAAATCATACTAAACATACTGTTGGACCAGAATGAAAGAAAAACAGAAAATAATATAAAGATCTCTCAGAACTATACAATTACACGGAAACTAAACAATTTGCTCCCCAGTGACTTTTGGTAAACAATGAAATTAAGGAAAAAATAAAAAAAATATGTAAAGTAAGTGACAACAGAGATACAGCATACCAAAATGTATGAGATACAGCAAAACCAGTGTTAGGAAAAAGGTTTTTTTTTTTAATGCTTTTATTGTAGATTCAGTGGTACATGTGCAAGTTTGTTATGCAGGTAAACTTTAATCACAGGGCCTTGCTGTACAGATAGTTTTGTCACCCAGGTATGAAGCCTAAAAACCAATAATATTTTTTTCTGATCCTCTCCCTCCTCCCAACCTCTACCCTCAAGTAGACTCCAGTGTGTGTTGTTTCTCTCTTTGTGTTCATGAGTTCTCATCATTTAGCTCCTACTTGTAAGTGAGAACATGTAGGTATTTGATTTTCTGTTCTTGCATTAGTTTGCCAAGGACAGTGGATCCTAGCTCATCCATGTTCTTGCAAAAGACATAATCTCATTTTCTTTTATGGCTGCATAGTATTCCATGGTATATATGTACTATATTTTCTTTATCCAGTCTGTCATTGATGGGCACTTAGGTTGATTCCATGTCTTTGCTATTGTGAATAGTCCTGCAGTATACACACATGTGCATGTGTCTGTGTAGTAGAAAGACTTATATTCCTTTCAGAATATACCCAGTAATGGGATTGCTGGGTCAAATGGTTAGTTCTGCTTTTAGCTCTCTGAGGAAACACCATACTGCTTTCCACAATGGTTGCAGTAGTTTACACTCCCACCAACAGTGTATAAGCATTCCCTTTCAGAAGAAACATTTATTGTGCTAAATGCCTACCTTAAAGTTCTAGAAATATCTTAAATTAATGATCTGACATCACACTGAGAAGAATTATGAAAACAGGATCAAAATAATCTGAAAGCTAGCAGAAGAAATAACTAAATCAGAACAGACTTGAATAAAATCGAAATCCTCAAATCCGTACAAAAAAAATCAATAAAACCAAAAGTTGGTTATTTGAAAGGATAAATAAGATTGATAGCTAGCTAGCTATATTAACAAAGAAAAAAAGAGAATAAATCCAAATAAGCACAATCAGAAATGAGAAAAGTGACATTACAACCAATATGACAGAAATGCAAAAGATCCTCAGGGACTATTATGAACACCTCTGTGTACACAAACTACAAAATCTAGAGGAAATTGATAAATTCCTGAAAACATACTGTCTCCTGAGAATAAATCAGAAAAATATTGAAATACTGAATAAGTTCCAAAATTGAATCAGTAATAAAAATTTACCAACCAAAAATTACTGGACCAGATGGATTCACACCCAAATTCTACCAGATATACAACAAATCACTGGTACTAGTCCTACTGAAATTATTTCAAAAAATTGAGGAGGAGGACCTCCTCTCTAATTCATTCTATGAAGCATCACCCTGATGGCAAAACCTGGCAAACACACAGTGAAAAAAGAAAACTATTGGCCAATATCCCTGATGAGCATAGATGCAAAAATCCCAACAAAATACATCAAAAAAGAATAACTCAAAAAAAGAGTCATTTATGACAAAATCACAATTAATATTATATTGAATGGGTGAAACTGGAAGCATTCCTCTTGAGAACTGGAACAAGACAAGGATGACCATTCAACATAGTACTGGAAGTGTTAGCCAGAGCAGTCATTCAAAAGAAAGAAATAAAAAGGCATCCACATAGGAAAAGTACAAGTCAAACTATCTATCTTCATAAATTATATGATTTTACACCTAGAAAACCCTAAACATTCTATCAGAAGGCTCCTGGAACTGATAAACAACTTCTGTAAAGTTTCGGGATACAAACTCAATATACTTTGTTAGTAGCATTTCTATACACCTAAATAATGTTAAAGCTTAGAGTCAAATCAAGATCACAATTCCATCTACAATAACCACACACACACACAGACACACACACACACACACACACACACACACACACACACACACACACCCTAGGAATACATCTAACCAAGGAGGTGAAAGATTTCTGCAAGGAGAACTACCAAACATTGCAATAAGAAATCAGAGATGACATAAACAAATGAAAAAACATTCCATGCTTATAGGTTAGAAGAATTAACATTGTTAAAATAACCACATTGCTCAAAGCAATCTACAGATTCAGTGCTACTTCTATCAAACTATTAACATTATTTTCTACAGAATTAGAAAAAACTGTTTTAAAATTCATATGGAACAAAAAAGTGGACCCAAATAGCAAAACCAACCCTAAGCTAAAGGACCTAAGCTGGAGGCATCATGTTACCTAGGTTCAAACTGTACTATAAGGTTAGAGTAACCAAAAAAGCATGATACTAACATAAAAACAGACATATAGACCAATGAAAGAGAATAGAGAACCAAGAAATAAGACTGTACACCTACAGCCATCTAATCTTTGACAAAGTTGACAGAAATAAGCAGTGAAGAAAGGACTCCCTGTTCAATAAATGGTGCTGTAATAGCTGTCTAGCCATATGCAGAAAAATGAAAGTGGACCCCAACCTTTCATTATATGCAAAAGTTAACTTAAGATGGATTAAGAACTTAACTGTAAGACTTCAAACTATAAAACTCTTAGAGTAAAATGTAAGAAATATTCTGGATGTTGGCCTTAGGAACAAATTTATGACTAAGTCCCTAAAAGCAATTGCAACCAAAACAAAAATTGATAAGTGGGACCTGATTAAACCAAAGAGCTTATGCACAGCCAAAACAAAAAACAAACAAAAAACCCCACAAAACACAAAAAGCAAGCAAACAACAACAACAAAACTATCAACAGTAAATAGACAACCTAGAGAATGGGAGAGAATATTCACAAACTGTACATTCAACAAAGGTCTAATATCCAGAATCTGTAAGAAACTTAAATCTACAAGCAAATGACAAATATTTCATTAAAAACTATGCATTTATTTCAATGCTGAACTGGGTATATATCCAAAGGATTTTAAATCATTCTATTATAAAGATATATGCACAAGTATGTTCATTGAGGCACTGTTTACAATAGCAAAGACCTGGAAACAACCCAAATGCACATCGATGATAGACTGGACAAGGAAAATGTGGCACATATACACCATGGAATACTATGCAGCCATAAAAAACAATGAGTTTGTGTCCTTTGTAGGGACATGGATAAATCTGGAAACCATCATTCTCAGCAAACTGACGCAAGAACAGAAAATCAAACACCGCATGTTCTCACTCATAGGTGGGTGTTGAACCATGAGAACACATGGACACATTGGGGGAGCATCACACACTTGGGTCTATTGGGGGGGACTAGAGGAGGGACAGTGTGGGGGTAGGGAGTTGGGGAGGGATACCATGGGGAGAAATGCCAGATATAGGTGACGGGGATGGAGGCAGGAAACCGCATTGCCATGTATGTACCTATGCAACAATCCTGCATGTTCTGGACATGTACCCCAGAGCCTAAAATACAATTAAAAAAAAAAACTATGCAAAGTACAAGAACAGATACTTCTTAAAAGGAGACAAGAAAGCAACCAACAAACATATGAAAAAAAATGCTCCCTATCACTAATGATCAGAGAAATGCAAATCAAAACCACAATTATATACATCTCAAGTCAGAATGGCTATTTTTTTTTCTGTATACAGTCTTCTATACCTTAATTTATTTTAAATTTCTCCTTGTTATTGTATTTTATGTTTCAGTCTACATTAAGGAAATATTTTATCACAGCTGCAATATATATTGAATACATCAATGATACCATATGTACTATAGTTATTTTACTTTGATGTTCCAGTTGGGCATAGGCAAATTCAAATTATTATTATTTTATATATATATATATATACTTTTTATTGCACTTTAGGTTCTGCGGTACATGTGCAGATCATGCAGGATTGTTGCATAGGTGTAGGTACATACATGGCAATGTGGTTTGCTGCCTCCATCCCCCCATCACCTATATCTGGCATTTCTCCCCATGTATTCCCTCCCCAACCTCCCTACCCCTCGCTATCCCTCCCCTATTTTCCCCCAAAATACCCCAATGTGTGATGCTCCCCAACCTGTGTCCATGTGCTCTCATTGTTCAACACCTGCCGGTAAGTGAGAACATGTGGTGTTTGATTTTCTGTTCTTGTGTCAGTTTGCTGAGAATGATGGTTTCCAAATTCATCCATATCCCTACAAATGACACAAACTCATCATTTTTTATGGCTGCATAGTATTCCATGGTGTATATGTGCCACATTTTCCTAGTCCAGTCTATCATCAGTGGGCATTTGGGTTGGTTCCAGGTCTTTGCTATTGTAAACAGTGCCAAAATGAACATAAATGTCCGTGTGTCTTTATAATAGAATGATTTATAATCCTTTGACTATATACCCAGTAATGAGATTGCTGGGTCAAATGGAATTTCTATTTCTAGGTCCTTGAGGAATCGCCACACTGTCTTCCACAATGTTTGAACTGATTTACACTCCCACCAACAGTGTAAAAGTGTTCCTATTTCTCCACATCCTCTCCAGCATCTGTCGTCTCCCGATTTTTTGATGATTGACATTCTAACAGGAGTGAGATGGTATCTCAATGTGGTTTTGATTTGCATTTCTCTAATGAACAGTGATGATGATAATTTTTTCATATGTTATTGGCTGTATAAACATTTTCTTTTGAAAAATGTCTGTTCATATCCTTTGCCCACTTTTGAATGGGTTTGTTTGTTTGTTTCTTGAAAATCTGTTTTAGTTCTTTGTAGATTCTGGTTATTAGACCTTTGTCAGATGGGTGGATTGCAAAAATTTTTTCCTATTCTTTTGGTTGCCGGTTCACTCTAATGATGGTTTCTTTTGCTCTACAGAAGCTCTGGAGTTTAATTAAATCCCATTTGTCTATTTTGGCTTTTGTTGCCAATGCTCTTTGCATTTTAGTAATGAAGTCCTTGCCTATGTCTACGTCCTGAATGGTTTGGCTAGGTTTTCTTCTAGGGTTTTTATGGTGTTAGGTCTTACGTTTAAGTCTTTAATGCATCTGGAGCTAATTTTAGTGTAAGGTGTCAGGAAGGGGTCCAGTTTCTGCTTTTTGCACATGGCTAGCCAGTTTTCCCAACACCATTTATTAAACATGGAATCCTTTCCCCATTGCTTGTTTTTGTTGGGTTTGTCAAAGATCAGATGGTTGTAAATGTGTAGTGTTGCCTCTGAGGCCTCTGTTCTGTTCCATTGGTCTATATCTCTGTTTTGGTACCAGTACCATGCTGTTTTGACTACTGTAGACTTGTAGTATAGTTTGAAGTCAGGTAGAATGATGCCTTTAGGTTTGTTCTTTTTGCTTAGGATTGTCTTGGCTATGTGGGCTCTCTTTTGGTTCCATATGAAGTTTAAGGTGGTTTTTTCCAGTTCTGTGAAGAGGGTCATAGGTAGCTTGATGGGTATAGCATTGAATCTATAAATTACTTTCAGCAGTATGGCCATTTTCACAATATTGATTCTTCCTAACCATGAACATGGAATGTTTTTCAATCTGTTTATGTCCTCTCTTATTTCCTTGAGCAGTGGTTTGTAGTTCTCCTTGAAGAGGTCCTTTACGTCCTTTGTTAATTGTATTCCTAGGTATCTTATTCTTTTTGTAGCAATTGTGAATGGCAGTTCACTCTTGTTTTGGCTCTCTGTTAGTCTGTTATTGGTGTATAGGAATGCTGGTGATTTTTGCACGTTTAATTTGTATCCTGTGACTTTGCTGAAGTTGCTTATCAGTTTCAGGAGATTTTGGGCTGAGATGATGGGATCTTCTAAATATACAATCATGTCGTCTGCAAATAGAGACAATTTGGCTTCCTCCTTTCCTAATTGAATACCGTTTATTTCTTTTTCTTGCCTGATTGCTCTGGCAAGAACTTCTAATACTATATAGAATAGGAGTGGTGAGAGAGGGCATCCTTGTCTAGTGCTAGATTTCAAAGGGAATGCTTCGAGTTTTTGCCCATTCAGTATGATATTGGCTGTGAGTTTGTCGTAAATAGCTTTTATTATTCTGAGATACTTTCCATCAATACCTAGTTTATTGAGAGTTTTTAGCATAAAGGGCTGCTGGATTTTGTCAAAGACCTTCTCTGCATCTATTTAGATAATCGTGGTTTTTGTCTTTGTTTCTGTTTATGTGGTGGATTACATTTATAGACTTGTGTATGTTGAACCACCCTTGCATCCCTGGGATCAAGCTTACATGATTGTGATGGATAAGCTTTTTGATGTGTTGTTGCAGTTGGTTTGCCGGTATTTTATTGAAGACTTTTGCATCTATGTTCATCATGGATATTGGCCTGAAGTTTTCTTTCTTTGTTGAATCTCTGGTGGGTTTTGGTATCAGGATGATGTTGGTCTTGTAAACTGATTTGGGAAGGATTCCCTCTTTTTGGATTGTTTGGAATAGTTTCAGAAGGAATGGTACCAGCTCCTCTTTGTACATCTGGTAGAATTTGGCTGTGAACCCAACTGGACCTGGGCTTTTTTTTGGTTGGTAGGCTATTAATTGCTGCCTCAACTTCAGTCCTTATTATTGGTCTATTCAGGGTTTCAACTTCTTCCTGGATTAGGTTTGGGAGGGTACAAGTGTCCAGGAATTTGTCCATTTCTTCCAGGTTTACTTATGTGCATAGACTTGTTTGTAGTAATCTCTGATGGTAGTTTGTATTTCTGTGGAATCTGTGGTGATATCCCCTTTATCATTTTTTAGTGCATCTATTTGATTTTTCTCTCTTTTCCTTTTTGTTAATCTGGTTAGTTGTCTGTCTATTTTGTTGATCTTTTAAAAATACAGCTCCTGGCTTTTATTGATTTTTTGAAGGGTTTTTTATGTCCCTGTCTCCTTCAGTTCTTCTCTGATCTTAGTTATTTCTTGTCTTCTGCTTGCTTTTGAGTTTTTTGATCTTGCTTCTCTAGCTCTTTCAATTTAATGATAGGGTGTCAATTTTAGATCTTTCCTTACTTCTCATGTGGGCATTTATGGCTATAAATTTCCTTCTAGACACTGCTTTAAGTGTGTCCCAGAGATTCTGGTACATTGTGTATTTGTTCTCATTGGTTTTGAAGAACATCTTTACTTCTGCCTGCATTTCATTATTTATCCAATCAACATTCAAGAGCCAGTTGTTCAGTTTCCATGAAGTTGTGTTATTCTGACTTAGTTTCTTAATCGTGAGTTCTAATTTGATTGCATTGTGGTCTGAAAGACTGTTATGATTTCTGTTCTTTTGCAAATGCTGAGGAGTGATTTACTTCCTATAATGTGGTCAATTTTAGAGTAAGTGTGATGTGGTGCTGAGAAGAATGTATATTCTGTGGATTTGGGGTGGAGAGTCCTGTAGATGTCTATTAGGTTTGCTTGGTCCAGGTCTGAGTTCAAGTCCTGGATATTTGTTAATTTTCTGTCTCATCAATCTGTCTAATATTGACAGTGGAGTGTTACAGTCTCCCACTATTATTATGTGGGAGTCTAAGTCTCTGTAGGTCTTTAAGAACTTGCTTTATGTATCTGGGTGCTCCTGTATTGGGTGTGTATGTGTTTAGCTCTTCTTGTTGCATTGATCCTTTTACCATTATGTAATGCCCTTCTTTGTCTCTTTTGATCTTTGTTGGTTTAAAGTCTATTTTATCAGAGACTAGGATTGCAACTCCTGCTTTTCTTTTGCTCTCCATTTGCTTGATAAATCTTCCATCCCTTTATTTTGAGCCTATGTGTATCTTTGCATGTGAGATGGGTTTCCTGAATACAGCACACCAGTGGCTTTTGACTTTTTGTCCCATTTGCCATTCTGTGTCTTTTGATTGGGTCATTTAGCCTGTTTACATTTAAGGTTAATATTATTATGTGTGAATTTGATCCTGCCATTTTAATGCTAGCTGATTGTTTTGCCCATTAGTTGACGCAGTTTCTTCATTGTGTTGATGCTCTTTACCATTTGTTACATTTTTGGAGTGGCTGGTACTGGTTGTTCCTTTCTATGTTTATTGCTTCTTTCCCCAGCTCTTGTAAGGCATGCCTGGTGGTAATGAAATCTGTGAGCAATTGCTTGTTCATAAAGCATTTTATTTCTCCTTCGCTTATGAAGCTTAGTTTGGCTGGATATGAAATTCTAGATTCAAAGTTCTTTTCTTTAAGGATGTTGAATATTGGCCCCTACTCTATTTTGGCTTGTAGGGTTTCTGCTGAGAGATCCACTGTGAGTCTGATGGGCTTCCCTTTGTGGGTAACCTGACCTTTCTCTCTGGCTGCTCTTAGCATTTTTTCATTCAATTCAACCTTGGTGAATCTGACAATTATGTGCCTTGGTGTTGTTCTTCTTGAGGAATATCTTTGTGGTGTTCTCTGTATTTCCTGGACTTGAATGTTGGCCTGCCTTGCTAGGTTGGGGAAGTTCTCATGGATAATATCTTGAAGAGTCTTTTCCAGCTTGGATTCATTTTTTCTGTCACATTCAGGTACTCCTATCAAACGTAGATTAGGTCTTTTCACATAATCCCCTATTTCTTGGAGGCTTTGTTCATTTCTCTTCACTCTTTTTTTTTGTAATCTTGCCTTCTCATTTTATTTCATTGAGTTGATCTTCAGTCTCTGATATCCTTTCTACTGCTTGGTCGATTTGGCTATTGAAACTTGTGTATTCTTTGCGAAGTTCTCGTGTTGTGTTTTTCAGCTCCATCAAGTCAATTATATTCTTCTCTGAGCTGTTTACAGAATGGCTATTATTAAAAGTCAAAAAGACAACACATACTGGCAAGGCTACACAGAGAAGGAAATGCTTACACCCTGTTTATGGGAATGTAAATTGGTTTAGCTACTGTGGAAATCAGTTTGGAGATTTCTGAAAGAACTTAGAACACCATTCAAACCAATAATGCCATTTCTGGTTATATATCCAAAAGAAAACAAATCTTTCTTCCAAGAGGACTGCTACAGCTGCACGTTCATTGCAGCACCATTCACAATAGCAAAGACATGAAATCAACCTGGGTGCCTATCACTGGTGGATTGGATAAAGAAAATGTGTTACATATATACTATGGAATATCACACAGCCATAAAAAAGAATGGAATCACATGTTTTTGAAGCAACATGGATGTAGCTGGAGGCCATTATCCTAAGCTAATTAACATAGGAAGAGGAAACCAAAATACCACAGGTTCTCACTTGCAAATGAGAACGAAACACTGAGTATTCAGAAACATAACAATGGCAACAATAGATATTGGGACTACTATGGATGGGAGATATGGTTGAAACTACCTTTTGGGTATTATACTCTGCAACTGAGTGATGGAATCATTCATAACCTAAACCTTAGCATTATGCAGTGTACCCAGGTAACAAACCTGTATATGTACTCCTTGAATCTAAAATAAAAATTGAAAAATACACCAAAAAATCACAAACAGAAACTTGTTCCAATTGAGGTCAGTCTGGCTTAGTAAATTATCCTCAGTTTCAAGCATTCAGTGGCAGTCTTGGAACATATAACCTGAAGATATGAGGGGACTTTCCTTATCTTGGATTAGAGACTGACATTAGTAACTTTCTTCAGATAAGAAGGCCGCTGACCACAAAGTGGTTCTGGCTTGTTTCCAGACATTGTGCACTTGTGTGCCTTTTTCTCCTGAAAAGATCATTTGATTTATAGTGTCTAATTGTAATATATCTAAATGTTAAGTCTCTACCCCAGAGCGAACATAGGTTGTATGTTACATGCATGTTTGTTCAATATGGGTGTGTCAAGACTACCTTTGTATTCATCGCCCCTCCTGTCACTTGAATATGTGTATTTAGCCAATTCATTTAGCATAAAGATCTCACTCTAACTCTTTTGAAGTGCCTGTTTTTTTGTTCTTGGCCTGAGGCACACTTCTCAGCCTTTGGGATGGCCACCTTGCAGACTGTAACTCTTTAAAAGAAGTAGAGTCTCCTCTTTCCTTTTATAAATTCATATCTTGTGATTTTTTTTAAGTTAATAGTGTAAAACACACAGTTAGCCTGTAGAATGGACAAGCTAGTCATCTGCCTGCTCTGTGCAGGCAAAGCGGCCTTCCATGGTTTCCCAGACTTTAGGTAAAGAGATGCAGATATTGCCAGTTGGGGTAATATTTGTGCAGGAGCAAACTGAAGTCAACACCAGAGGGATATGGGCAGGGGACCAACAGCATCTGCTAGAGGCTGATAGTTTGCAATTTTATGTTCATCATTTCCACTTACAAAACATGTAAAACACCTAACGCGTATTTCTTGGCCCGTATTTGGTACTCAGAAGTTTACTTTCTTCTTACAGTTTTAGGTAGTTAAATTAAATTTTCTCATCATACAATAACTTCTGACATGATTAATCTTTATACCTAAAGACTTAGATGATTATCAATGAAAAGATAACTTCAAAACTAGTCTTATCAAATAATACTTTAGGGTGCTATGTATTTAATCCAAATCATTTTAATAGGTTATTTTATAGCCCTGCTATTTGTGTTGAACTTTCTTCATATGTTTTTATTTATTTTATTTTATTTTATTTTATTTTATTTTATTTTATTTTATTTTGAGACAGAGTCTCGTTCTGTTGCCCAGGCTGGACTGCAGTGGCACGATCTTGGCTCACTGCAACCTCTGCCTCTTGGGTTTAAGCAATTTTCTTGCCTCGGTCTCCCAAGTAGCTGGGATTACAGGCACTCACCATCATGCCTGGCTAAATTTTTTGTATTTTTTTTTTTCAGTAGAGATGGCGTTTCATCACATTGGCCAGGCTGGTTTCAAACTCCTAACCTCAAGTGATCCGCCCGCCCCGGCCTCTCAAAGTGCAAGGTTTACAGGCATAAGCCACCATGCCCAGCCTATTCGTATGTTTTTAATGCTTAGTGTAGACTATGTTAACCAGCCTACAGAACTACAGAATACTAAAGCTAAAAATAACTGTACAGATGATAGAGTCAGGCCCTTTACCACCCCACAGCTGTTTATCAGGTGTGGAAACTGAAGTTCTAAGAGAACCACTTGCTCAAAGTTATGCAAATAGTTTTTATTTCCATAACCCTGCATAAAATAGTGAGAACTGTAGATTCAGGGTAAATGTCTTGTTTTTTGGGGACAGAAATTATAAACTTCTAGAACTTATATGAAGGTCTGTTTCTCTGTTGTTGCCCATGTCTTGGAAGTTAAGCCATTTGTTCTTGCATTTTTTGTTTGTTTGTTTATTTTTTCTTCTTGGTGCAGAATTATCATAATAGTAAGGCTTTTTTTAAAATCTAATGTCCATTACATGTTGTTTAAATGGTCTACTTATTTATACATATATTTAAACATGGGCTTGAACTTGACAGTCCGTGTCTTTCCCGAACCCAGTCTGCTGGGCCCATTTCACACTCACCATTCTGCTTTGATGCTTGAGTTCCTGTCAGTTTACCTCAAGAAAACTTCCTGGGCTGACTAATATTATAAAGACATTATTAAAACTGAGTGGAGTAAAATGCATAAGCAAGTAGAAATATTTAAAATTCTTCCCATGCCTTATTCTTGATTTCTACTAGATACTTGAAATTTATAATAAACAGAATATCCAGACATTCAAACATTGACTTTCTTTTGATTTTTCTAATTATTCTATGTTTCCCAACATCAAGGCTACATGGCCCACAGAGATATTATTGGAAATTATTAAGGGTGTATCAGAATTACTAATTTAGAGAAATTTTCTTAGATGGTAGTACATTTTTAATTGTCAAGGCAAAAATCTTTCTTAATAGAGATGACACTAAAATAAAAGGTATTCTCAAACAAATATAGTAATCTAAAAACCAAGGGATGACACAAAGGAATTTCAGCTACATTAAAATTAAGAAATTCACTCACAGTGTATTCTTGAATCAAAGAGAAAATTAACATGAACATTGAAAACTCTGGAAAACATGCTCAAACCTATTGTTTATAGCACAAGTGATAATCAGTGTCTTAATGCCCACATTTAGGAAAGAAGGCAAAATTTAAAAAACCTAGAGATAACAAGATATCCGAAGAAAACAGAATACTGAGAAAAAGATGTATCTCAATTTTGTAAAATTTATAAAAAGGAAGGCAGAAAATTAAAAAAACTCTTTAGAAAACCAATATGAATCTAGTTCTTTGAAAATGCCAATAAACTCTTTAAAGTATATTAAGAAAAGTGATAGAAAGTAAAAACATTGAAAATGACCAAATAGTAGCACACATGTTTGTCAAATGAGGAATTTGTAGAGAGGGAACTATGTGCTAGGCATTGTACTAAGCACTTTATTTAATCTTCACAATAACCCTTTGAGGTGAGCACCAGTTTCATCTCCATTTTACACGTGAAGAAGAATGACAGAGACTAATATGTGCAAGATTACACAGCTGGGAATTAAACCTAGGCATTTTAACTCCAGCATCTTCATTTCTAACCATCAGCTAGAGATGTTAGTTCATATTCTTTTTGATGTAATAGGAAACCTCAATGTAGCTTCTATAAATCTCCTTTCTAAGAATTCTAGTGTGAAGTTTAAGGTACTATTTAAAGAAAATTTCCAGGAAAACACCTACTGGATGGCATCATACTTTTCAAAGGTTGTTGTTGCAAATACATAGAAGTATCTTATGGATCATCATCTACTGCAAATGAGGGAAATCTAATATCTGATGGTAGAAGGGGACTGGTGAACTTGAACTCTTTCAGCCATATGTTCTGTGATTTGTCTGGTTAACAGGGGGAACTCAGCAGAAGGGTATACATTTTCTCTCCTTTAAGGTCTGGCCATGGCTCTCAAGAGACATTAGTAACTGGTGGGAATTTCAGTAACATGAATTCTTTAATATCTAACTTTCTTCCCCATCAACTGAAAAATTTTTTTCTGGAATAAGGAGCAGACTAGAATTTACTGGAAAAAAAATCTTATAGCTATGGTTGAGAGTTTATATTGGAAAGACTTTTTCCTAAAACTACATTTTTTTAAACTACATTTTTTATCACACTTAGTACACTCATTACCTTGAACATGCACAATTTCCAAATGTATTCAACTATCTGCTTTTTTTCTCAATAATAGAAATCATGAATATGATATCTGAATCTAATTTAACAATTTGAATTTCCATTAACACCACAGATAAAACTGATAAACTGTCAGCATAACATATAAGTCCTTGCAGAGGAAGGTATTGTGATTAAATTATGCAGGCACAAATTCCTAATATTTAAATAAAAATATTCTCCCTAATCCAAGCATTTCAGAATACTCTTTTGTAAAAGAAATAGTACTATGGAAATAAAGTCAAGTAATTTTGGAAGGTATATTACTATCTGCTCCTTGGTTGAAGGCTAGTGACCGCTGGGCCTCAACGAAGGAAAAGATTCAAAGAAACAGTGTGGAGGCTGGTACAACATTTAAAGCAAAATAGGAAAATGCATTAATTAGTCACTAAAAGGGTAGGAAATAGCATGTGTGTTCCATTAAATATCTAATTAAGTAGTTATTGAGTTAGTAAAAATATATTTAAAAACTCTTTTAGGAAAAGACTCTTACTGTACTGTAAACTAGTACTTACGTCAAATCTTTGTCTTTATTTTCCTTAAATGCTTGAAGAGCTTGGCAAGAACTGGAATGTAGTAGATTCTCAAATATTTGCTTGAAGGAAAAGATTATTTACATATACTATCAAAATATATTAATGCAGAGCAAACATTTTAGAGCTAAGGCAGAAAGGCTTTTCTTTGTTGATATCTGATGAAAAGTAAAGCATGTTATAAAATTAGTAGTTTTTCCAGGACTCTGAGCAGCTCTGTGGAAAGGTACAGATGAAATACTGGTTTAGACATTATTTGCAACAGTAATGAAGCCAATGAACTTGGAAGATGGAAAGAGATTCACTTCTAAAGAATTACAGTGGACTTTTGTCAATTTATTAAATTATAAAAATCCAATCTATTTTAAGTCTAGTGGCAAAAGCTTCTTTTTATGTGATTGTCTTGGAAAATCCTCGTTTAGACCACCTTG
Source organism: Cacajao melanocephalus (assembly GCA_963573385.1). NCBI lineage: Eukaryota > Metazoa > Chordata > Mammalia > Primates > Pitheciidae > Cacajao > Cacajao melanocephalus. The sequence continues at coordinate 24,182 of CAUYLG010072050.1, forward strand.
ACATATTAGGTTATAGAAGCATTTCTTTCAGGCTTAGGGAAATTTTAAACCTGAGTTTCTTTAGTGGAATATAGATTAAGGGCAAGTAAATGTTCCTGTTAATTTTCCAGCAAAATGACCTGGGCACTAGTCATTAGAGATTCACCTCAGTCATAACCCTAAAGTTGTCTCATGAGAAAAGAATGAGAGGCCAGGCGTGGTGGTTTACGCCTATAATCCCAGCACTTTGGGAGGCCAAGGCAGGTGGATCACAAGATCAGGAGATGGAGACTATCCTGCCCAACATGGTGAAACCCTGTGTCTACTAAAAATACAAAAATTAGCTGGGTGTGGTGGCGTGGGCCTATAGTCCCAGCTACTCAGGAGGCTGAGGCAAGAGAATTGCTTGAACCTGGGAGGCAGATGTTGCAGTGAGCTGAGATGGTGCCACTGCACTCCAGTCTAGGCCACAGAGCTAGACTCCGTCTAAAAAAAGGAATGAGAAGAGGTGCAGGGGACGAAAGCTTTACAATCTTTAATGTCACATTGCAGATGAATATTAATTCAAAATATTTTTAGCTCAGGTCTTCATTATTAGAGCTCATCAAACTATTGACTACATTCAGTAATTAAAAGGAAGAAGTCAACATGGTGAATTAAATTTACCTAACCTCAGTGATTATTCTGGCCCATGTTAGTAGCTTGTGTGACTTCCTGAGATGAAATTTTTGGATTCAACAGTCAGATAATTATTGACTTGATGGACGTTTTAAAATAAATGTTTCAAAATTAACTTAAAATATAGATAGGGTCAATCTCAAGTGATAATCTTGAAAGATTTTGTCCTTGAAAGAAAACTCTTAGGTAGAAAAGTGATAATTCAGTAACTTAATTTGACCTTTAAAAATTGTATTTCAATAAATGGTTAAGGTTTTAAACAAGAAATCTTTTTTTCTAGATGATTTGAAATTTGAAATTAAAACACAATGAGAAGAAGGATTGAGATAAAGTACCAATGCACAGAATTTCCAAAATTAGTAAAGTACCATAAAGTTTTAGAGGTGTTGACATCTACATAGTTTGCTTACAGTGACTGTAATCTATTCAGAAGGTCCAATGGATGTGTCTTTAAGTGGGCAGGTGGTTTTGAGAGAATGTTACAGAGAAATTGTATTATTAGCTTCTTCATGCAAAATCCAAGAATACTTACTCTGACCTATCTACACATTTAAATAGTTTGCTTAATGAAGAGTTGTGCCAGGACCATCACTAGCTAGATCTTGAGGCCAATTAAGGCTTGGGGGAAAGAAAGAAACTTTTATCAATTGATGTTTAATTAGCTTGGGGTCTGTTTGATCTACATGGAGTTGAAGTCTTAGGCTCATTTACTACTTTTTCTTTAATTTATTATTTATGTCATTTTTTAAATTAAGAAAGTAAGATGTACTCACTATTAATAGGGAAAAATGAAGCAATGATGCATGAAGAGAGAGGGTTTTATCTCCCATTCCACTCCTTTCCTACCCTAATCAATGTTACTGGCATCAAGCATAGCTATCATTTCACCTCTTTCTGCTTTTTTATGCAACTTTATTCAAAAGTACATCAAAAAATGTACATGCTTTGTTGATGTGTGTTTTCATAAAAGTAAAACACATCAAATATATTACTTGGAAATTAAATTTCTTGTTTAACAGTGCAAATAGATCTCTCAAGACAATTGATATATTGTTTCTGTGTCAGAAACACCAGGATGACTTGATAAAACACAGATTACTACACCATACCCTCTGAGATTTTGATTCAGAAGGCCTGGTGTAGAGACAGAGAATAAGCATTTCTAACAAGTTTATTGGTGATGCTGTGACTGCCTGTCCAAGGGCCACACTTTGAAAATCACTGGTCTAACCTAGTTTTCTTTTTGATAGCTATCCATTATTGCATGTAATAAATGTGCTATGATTGTTCCAGTCATTTCCTATTAGTGGTTCTTCATTTTTTTCCTTTTGTTTTGCCACTATAACTTACTATTGCAACAAATATCTTTGCTCATAACACAAGGGTTTTTATTTTTACAGAATAGATTCCCTAATGTGAGATTGGTAGGTCAAAGTTGGTAAACATTTACAATTTTAATATTCACTGCTTAATTACCCTTCAAAAATGGTCATTGCAATTCACAAATTATTACACATCAGGGATTATATCTCTGTTCCTTCTTGGTACTGCATATCAGATGAATAAAAATGGCGTCTTATTTTAATTTGCATTCCTATAAGCCATAGAGAGGAGAATTCTTGTATTTTTATTAGCCATTTGGATTTCCTCTTCAGCCTTTGCCTCTGTCCATTTTTCCCTTCCAATCCTTTCCCATTTTCTCTATCATATTTATGGAGGTCATTTTGTTTGATCTTTTATTTTTAAATTTTTATTTTAGGTTCAGGGGTATACACACAGGTTTGTTAGGTAAACTCATGTCACAGTGGTTTGTTGTACAGGTTATTTTGTGACTCAGGTACTAAGCCTAGTACCCAGTAGTTACGTTTTCTGTTCCTCTCCCTCCACCCACCTCCCACACCCTGGTAGGCCCCAGTGTCTGTTGTTTTCTACCATGTGTCCATGTTTTCTCATCATTTAGCTCCCACTTATAAGGGAGAACATGCAGTATTAGGTTTTCTGTTCCTGAGTTAGTTTGCTAGGGATAATGGCCTCCATCTATGTTCTGCAAAGGACATGAGGAGATCATTTTATACATGGATCACAAATCCTTTATTTGACATAAATATTGAGAACATTGAGGATATTTTTCCAGTCTTTTATTTATTTTAATATTGCTCATGGTATGTTTGCCATAAAAGATGCTTTTATGTAATGAAATATATCTATACTTTTCATTGCAACCTTTAGATTTTCTCTCTTGCTTATGATAATCTAAGATTACACGAATATTCTTCCAAAGTTTCTGACAATATTTTAATTACTTTATATTTTGCATTTAAATCCTCACTTCATCTGGAATTAATTGTAAAGTATCATGTAAATTGGAATACAAGTAGCAGCCATCTCCCCATTTTAGGGAATGGGACATTCTTGCCCTCAGTATAATTTCTTCCAGAACTTTGGGGTTGGTATGAACATGTTCCAAGTGGGCAGGTCCTGGTTCCTCAGGGAACCAGGACATCTTGAGTCATCACTGGAAACCCCAAATACGGTAAGCTCTCTGCCCTGAAGCTGACCTTTAAGTTTGTGACACACATGTAAAAGAATAATTTCTGGCTAATTCTTCGTCCCTAAGGACACCTCAGAAGTAGTGTCCTATGTCCCACCATGCCTCGGATCCAAATATGGTATTACTTAGGGTGTTTGGAGTGAATCAGCCATTTGTGTTCAAGTTGCCCTCTTTTCAGAATACAAACCTTACAAAACTAATACATGTTTACACACATTGGGTAACAAATTAGTAAACAGAGATTAGCAAAAAACAAAAGCAAGAAAAGTCACCCATATTTCAAATACCCAGAGACAGATACTCCTAGCCTCTTGGTGTATAGCTTTTCAGATTTTATGAATAAATAAATAACAGATAAACAAATACATGAAAAAAATACCACTTTTGATGCCATTTTAAATGTTTCCCTATTTTTTGAACCTTTTGTTTGCTTCCAATGTTTTATTGTCATATATGCAAAGAGATAAACATCGTTCTAGTTGCATATTTTTTGCAAAGATTTATTATTATCTCTTTAGTATAAGTTCTTACAGTAGTAGTTTTCTGACCAAAGTCTATATTCATATATAAAATGTTTCCAAGTTGCCCTCTAAAATAATTATTAAGCTTCTACTCCCAAGCCATGTATGGAAATTCCCATCATTGCATAACTCTGCAGAAGAAAGTTTATGTGACCAAGTGCAAACCCATTTTCTCTTTGAAAATAATTTATTCCTTCTATAATAGACATTTTATTGTTATTATTTGACTGCTGGGGACTGTTTGTTTTTCTTTCTATGGACAAAAACCATTTTGATTTTCCACGTTCAAGAGTATGTTTCACATCGGGGTTAATGACTTCTCCCTTTTCCAGGACTGAGCGTGTGGTTCCTGTGAACACATCAGTGTATATGATATTCTCATCCTCTATGGCTAAGAAGGTCACCAACCTGAGTTTTTGTATTAATTTTGGGATTTTACTCGAATGAGAGAAAAGAAGAGTCGCTCTCTCTCTCTCTCTAAAATTTTTAAAACAACAGAAGAATTTAGAGCAGAAAATGGAAGCAGAAAAGGAAAACTGGGGAGAGGAAGAGAGGGACAGAAGGGGCAAGATAGTTTCACCATGTCTGAAGCCCAAACTACTACTGAACTTCCAAACACTTCCATTGTTAAATATACACCTTCCCTTTACTTTTTATATTAAAGGCACAAATTAGGATGTTTGTTTTTAAGTTTTATAATCATTATTCAGTCATCTGGGATGTACTATTAAGCCTTCAAAGTAAAATAACTATTTGTTAGTCATCACAAATATTTGGAACCAAATGAACACATTTGCCATTTTCTTAACACTTACCACTACAAAATGATTACTATTTTATTACAAAGAGCTTCACACAAGAGTAGGTTGTTTGTCTCCTTGAGAAAGAAGGAGAACAGTCATAAGAGAAAACTTTCGTATTTTATACCTTACCCACCTTTGAACTTTGATTGTAGTAGCAGTCTAATGGTGACAAGTGATTTGGATTCCCTGATCACCTCATTAATCACATTAATGATGTGAGACACCAAAAGGAAGGAGAGAAATCACTTGCCTTATCATTTGATGTCTTTTTATTAGGGGCCCCAATCAAGGAGTTTTAAAGACATTGACAGGGAAAAAAAATAGACAGTTGATATTAATTCCACTGAAAGTAATAATGAAGCAACCAGATTTAAATCAAGGTAGCAGTAACCCGGTGGGACCTCAAATAGCAAGGTATTGGAATTCAAGTTACTTTTTGTGTAGCAAGAGCAGGTAGAGGTTGGGGAGGAAACAGATTGTGTTTTAATTATCAATGTTAAAATTACTTTTTAGGGAAACAACAGGTTGGAGAACAAGATCATTGTTTGAAAAGAAGAGCGTTAACTCTGGAATTAATATTTATTTGCATGACTCATTCCTAGGCTTGATGGGGCTCCAGAATTTATTATTGCACTTAATATGAAAGTGGATCACCTCTCTTTTGGGAATGACTCAAGATTATGGTCAGGGACAAGAATAACTGCTACAGGTCAATGTTGAAGAGAAGTTGAAAACCATGCCGCAACATAGCCCATTTTTCTTTTCTCTCTTTTTAAAGATATTTTCAACTTTTATTTTAAATTCATGGAGTACAAATGCAGCTTCACCACATGGTTATGATGCTGAAGTTTGGGGTATGATTGGTCCTGTCACCCAGATACTGGGTATAGTACCCAACAGTTAGTTTTCAGCCTCTGCCCCACTCCCGCTTTCTTCCCTCTATTAGTCTCTAGTGTCTGTTGTTGCCCTCCTTATGTCCATGAGTACTCAGTGGTTAGCTCCCACTTATCAGTGAGAACATGCAGTATTTGGTTTTCTGTTCCTGTGTTTATATGCTTAGGATAATGGCCTCCAGCTACATCCATGTTGCTGCAAAGGATGTGATTTCATTCTTTTTTATGGGTACATGGTATTCCATGGTATATACACACCACAGTTTCAATATGCTGTTGATGAGTATCTAGGTTGATTTCATGTCTTTGCTATCTTGAATAATGCTGTAATGAACATATGACAGAACATCTTTCTGATAGCCAACAAGAAATTTGAACTTCAGATATGTGTGGTATCTGGCTGATGATATATAGATTTGGTTTAATTTGATTAAAGAAAAGAATGAGTGCAAAAGTGCTAAAACATACATTAGTATAACATTCAATTAAATGCTGGAAGCTAGTTGTCAACAGGTATATGATCCCACTGAAAAATATAAAAATATATGACATGTACTTTTGATTTTATTCATTTTATGTAGACAGCAATCAAGTACACTGGAGGTATTTTAACCTCTTGCTGATTACAATAATCAGATTTTGGCTTAATTGTGTTTTTTATGTTATACCAAGAGAGTGTACATAATACATGCCAAGTACTGCACTAGGTTCAGAAAACCATGCCAGTACCGAACAAAAAAAATTTTCCCTTAGTTTTTCTTCCTTAGAAAGCCACTATTTACTTCATTCATTCATTCCTTAACAAATATTCTAGACAGTCTTGTAGAAAATAGGACTCTAATGATAAACATAATAATCAAGTTTCGTATCCTCTTGGAATTTATATACTTGTAGAGACAAAAACATGGTAAGCAGGTAAATGAGATATTTTCTGATGTAGATAAGAACTATGAGAACACAGAGTTGACTAAGGTATGCGGTTAAGTATAAGAGAAACATGGAGAGTTGACTAAGGTATGAAGTTGTACAAAGTTAAGGAACATCTCTTTGAACAAGTAAGATTTGAATTGAAGCTTAAATAATAAGGAGTTAGCTCTGTAGAGACTGGGTGAAGAAAGATTATTTCATGTAGAGGAAAGTGAGTGCAAAGTTAGAATAAACTTTGAAACTTTGAGGAACAGTGTCAGGATATGAGGCTTGAGAAAGAGGCAAGTGCAATCCATGCAGAGCGTTTTAGAAAATGGAAAGGAGATTATACTTTATTCTTTATTCATAGCATAATTTATCTATTTCATGACAGTCCTCTCTTTTTTTTAAATGAAAATAATATAACAAAACAAAGAGCTCAATTTTATTTTTGTAAGTGTGGTGTTAGGTTACATTTTCAACTAAGTAAATTAGGAACATTCATATACTTGATACATCACAGAACCTACCTATTGTGAGTTAATCTAGTTACTCCTATACCACATCACAGAGGTAACATGCTGTTGTAGTATTGGTTATACAACTTAATCATAAACCAACAGCCAGAAGTTGTTTACATTGATTGATATTAAATATCTCCTTCTGACTTTAAGACATTGATCAAAAGTCACTTAGAACAGGCATAAAGTGGCTAATTAGGAAACTTTGGGAGAACTTTCTGCTTCATTACAATTTGGGAAACACATTTTGGATTCTGATAATTTTTGAAAAGTTTTTCAAAATTATTTTTATTTTCATACCTCACCTCAGGGTTCTTTCCTGCTTTTCAGATGCTTCTAGAATAAGAGATTCTGAGATCCCTTCCCAAGAGTCTGCAAAAAAGCAACGCAGACACTCTTTCTTTCTGAATGCCAGGTTTTACATCATCTACTTCCACTCTAGATCTTGTACATCTGTACTGTCAGTAAATCATTACTTTTAACATTTTTGATACCCTTCAGAAGATAGATTGCTTCTGGAATAAACAACAAATCAATGTACTTTGTAATGGTTCCTCAGATGCTTAGTTTGGGGAAGCCAAGACCTGACGTTGGTAACATGTTCTTTTGTTGTTGTTGTTACTATAACAGGTGAGAACCATGTTTTACCGTATTCTGTATCCCTGTATCTTTGTGTCTTTGTATGGTGTGGCACATAACCTTGCAATCACTGATGCAAATTATGAGGTTTTTTTCTTCCAGCTGTAATTAAGTATAATTGATAAAAATTATATGTATTTAAAGTATACCACATGATGTTTTGGCATATATATACAGTATGAAATGATTGTGATACCACAATCAAGCTAATTAACATGTCCATCACACCATTTCTTTTGTGAGGACATTTAGATTTACTCTCCCAGCAAATTTCAAGTATGCAATATAGTATTATTAGCTATAATAACAATGCTATATATTAGACTCCAAAATTTATTCATGCTGCATAAGTAAAACTTTGTATTCTTTGATCAACATCTCCCCATTTTCCTCATCACCCCTTCTACATCCCCTGGAAACCACCATTCTACTATTTCTATGAGTTTGATTTTCTTTTTTATATTCTACAAGATCATGCACTATTTGCCTTTCTATGTTTGGCTTATTTCATTTAGCATTGCATCCTCCAGGTGCAATAGACACCAATACAATAAAAGTAGGGGACTTAAATACCCCACTTTAAACAATGAATAACATGGGAAACAAGGAAATCAATAAGGATCGGTGGAATTGAACAACACTGTACACCAAATGGCTATAACAGACATACACAGAACATTCTATCCAACAGCTGCTGAATATGCATTCTTTTAAAATGCATATAAAACATTTTCTGGGATAGCTCATATGTTAGGTGACAAAAAAAACTCTTAATAAATTCAAGAAATGGAAACATATCAATTTTTTTTCTGACCACATAGTATCTAAAATCAGAAATCAATACCAGGAAGAAAAGTAGAAAATTCACAAATATACAGACAACAAACAACATACTCCTAAACAACCAATGGGTCAAATTAAAAAAATCAAAAGGGAAATTAAAAAATATCTTGAGATAAACATAAAGAAAACACAATATGTAGAAACTTATTGGATGCAGTGAAAGCAGGTATAAGAAGGAAGTTTATAGTGGTAAATGACTACAATAGAAAAGAAACATCCCAAATAAACAACTTAACTTTGCACCAAAAGGAACTAGAAAAAGAGGAGCAAACTAAGCTTTAAACTAAGTTAGCAGAAGGAAGAAAATCATGATCAGAGCAGAAATAAGTAAAACAGAGACCAGAAAAGTTCAGTGAAACTAAGAGTTGGTTTTTTGAAAAGATAAAGCTAACAAACCTTTAGGTAGATTAAACTTAAAAAAAAAAAAAACAGAGAAGCCTCAAATAAATAAGAAAGGAAAGTGAAGGCATCATAATTGATACCACAGAAATACAAATGATTATGAGATTGCTCTGAACAATCATACATCAACAAATTAGATAACCTGGAAGAAATGGATAACTTCCCTGAAACATGCAACCTACCAAGACTGAATCATAAAAACATACAAAATATGAACAGGTTAATAATAAGCAAAGGGATTCTATCAGTAATCAAAAACTTCCTCAAAAAGAAAAGCCCAGGACTTGACAGCTTCACTGATGAATTCTACCAGACATTTACAGAAGAGTTAGCCAATTAATCTTAAAGTGTTCCAAAATATTAAAGAAGAGGAACTACTTTCAACCTCATTTTACCAAACAAGTACTACCTTAAGGATGCTACAAGAAAATTACAGCTAATATTTCTGATGAACATAGCTGCAAAAATCATCAACAAAATATTAGCAAATGGAATTCAACATCACACTGAAGTGATGGTTTACACCATGTAATGTCAGAATATGAGTACTCAGGGGTGAGTTTTATTTCTTTTGTTGTCGTTGTTTGAAGTAATGCAAAAGCTAGTTTGAGTTGGCTGCCTAGCTTGAAATGTCCTTCCCATTAGAATATTTTGAATGTTTAAAGTATTTGAATACTTGCTAGTACATTTATTATAAAACGCATGGGAGGCCGAGCTGGGTGGATCATGAGGTCAAGAGATCAAGACCATCCTGGCCAACATGGTGAAACCCCGTCTCTACTAAAAATACAAAAATTAGCTGGGCGTGGTGGCATGAGCCTGTAGTCCCAGCTACTCAGGAGGCTGAGGCAGGAGAATTGCTTGAACCTGGGAGGCAGAGGTTGCAGTGAGCCGAGATTGTAGCGCTGCACTCCAGCCTGGCACCTGGCGACAGAGTGAGACTCTCTCTCAAAAAAAACGAAACAAAACAAAACAAAAAACACGTGTAAGTGATTGTCTCTGCCTTTATCCCAGGAAGTAGCAGTTGGCTCTAAACGAAAGGTTTTTGGCTAATGATGTAAAACTCCATAGAAATCTTCATTAGTCCTTTTGACAGAACCTTTAGTGTCAGTCAATGTAGTCTTGTCTTAAAGCCCAGTCTGGGAAGATGACCTGCCCTAGAAACCTAAGACTGCTACCCATTGGTTTCTAAGTCCACTTCAACTGATACTCATATAACAGGAACATAGTGTAGAGCTATGTGCAAAAACATTTTTACCTTTCTTAGAAGCTGGTGCTTAGGGGGAATAGATGCTGACAACAGGCACAGTCTATACTTGGAATATCCATTACTCACTGTGAATATTGACTGAATCATGCTCGCATGTAGGAGGAGAACCTATGACATGAATGCAGGGAATTGTACCTTGATAATTCCCTTTGAAGGGAAACCTGACATATGGGAACCCTTGCTACAGACTTTGTTCGAGAAGTAATACCCAGGCTCATAGAAAGGATGATTTTACCAGTGGAAGCAGATCATCTCTCTGTTGCCTAAGGTAGCAGCTTGGGAAAACCATGTTACATCCTAAACACACTGAAGGTCTTTAAGTAATCTCTACATAATTGTATTTATGTTTAGAGGTAGAGAGACAGAAAAGGCAAAGGCAACAGTCCACTTCTCCTCTAATCTCCAATTTGAACACATAGGTATGTGGCTGGTAATTAAAGAAATAATTCTATCATTGCAATACCTGAGGTCTTGTACTAGGGGGAACCATGGAGTAGAGTTAGATCTAGATGGGCAATGGCAGTATGTGTTTTGTTTTGTTTTTTAATCTTTCCTTCCCTTGCATTTTTCCAGAAATGAGCATGATTACATTTCAAATAAAAAAGGTATATTTAAAATTATATTCAGCATTTTCTGGGAACAAGTTTCAGCTACTATCTTTTACTCTCCTTCCTTTTCCAAAGGATTGAGTCCCGGGAGAATGCAAGGATTTTGAGACCTTATCTACTCATTTAAAAATATTCCTGAGATCCATCACAAGTAGCAGCTGTTACAAGAACTTTCTACTCAAAACACCAAATCCACCGTGATAAACTTCATTTATCCTCCTTTTTGTGAACAGTATAGATCCATCTATCCCTTGTAGTGTGATTTGCTGTCTTATTTCATGACTCTGGATTGTTGCTTTTAGAGTGCTTGGAAAATGAATTTATTCTATAATGTTGTTTGTTGTGTTTCTCCTTTTTTAAGTTACTGTTCTAACATATTCTTTGGTGTCTACAATAACTCTTTGTCTGCTCAACATGACTCTTGTCTTTTCCTTTGTACTTGCCAACCATTTTATATTGGTAATTTGTGTAGGTCTATGCTAAGAGCCTCTTTGAAGAGAAAGTAAATTATAACTGCTTTGAAATCCCATCAAATCAAAACTTGTTATTTGAAATTCTGCCTGTGATTTCACTTTTACTAAACCATGGACAGTTTTGGCATAGTTCTCTTAATTTTTTTCCAGTCAATGAAAATTTGGCATTAAAGGAGTGATCTTTTTTGTTTTCCATTTCTAATGATGCATTTATTTAAGTAGTCAAAATTATCACAGAGTTTTAGAATAACAGATTTGGATGGGGCCTCAGAGACCATCTGGTTCAACCCTCTCATTTGTCATGTTGAGATAAATGATCCTCAGAGCTCAAACACATGGTGACTGAACTAAAACTAGAATCCAGAGCTCTGGTCTCCAGGCCTACATATAGCTTTCCTACTATATCTAGTTTATCTTACTCTCAATGGGAGATACAGTTTTATTTCCTAATTTTCAAAACAAAGTGAAATAAAGACTGCAATCTTGATTTATCAGGGGGACGTTGGTTGCAAATGATAAAACCTGACTTTGGCTATTTAAGCAAAAGAGAATTTGCTGAAAGGTTATCAGAGGCTCACTTAATTCTTTAGCACAGGGCTTCAAAATAAGGAGTAATTAGTGAAACTCAGAAGGATAAACCGCATGTTTATTGAGACAGATAGCCTTAATGTTCCCCTAAGCTTGACTAAGCTTTAGACAAGTTTCTTCCTGACTATAGGTCTTTGACCTTTTCTTAGAGTATTTACTTTCAAAAACTTGCAACTATAAATTCTGCCCCTTTAAGATGTAAATCTTTTCCCAGCCTCCTGCCAGTTTTGGAACCCAGTGATGTCTTTCTGAAGGACCCGGGTGCTGACCCTTTGAAATATAATTTAAAAAAAAAAAAAAAAAAAGCCTCCTAACTCCCAGTCTCCGTGGGAGAGTAGGAGCTTAACTTCAGTAAGAGACAACTAGCAACCACAGATGGACTAATTACATTGGCCAATCTCCCACCTAAAGTCCTCCAGAAGTGTTTACTGGCTCACTCAGGGCTTAATAATTCTCAGCCATTTGTTATAACAGAGTTAAGTTCAATCTCTTTCCCCTATGGTAACAGTTTTGAATAAAATCTTTCTTGCCTGTTTAACTTGTCCAAGTGTAACTTTTCTTTGACATCATGATGCCACTAGTAAGAAGGACTAAAACTTCAATCATTTTCAGTATATTTTCCCTTTCTCAAAATTTAGTTGGAGGAAGGAATTATCTGTTTCCTCTGAGGGACGGCAGGTCTCTAGATGATCTCACCAGATTTTATCCAATGAGCTAACCCCTTAACAAGCTGCATGCAGTTTGGAAGAGGAAATAAAATGCTGGACAGCCAAAACAAAACAAAACAAAAAAACAAGCAAAAAAAAAAAAAAAAAAAAAAAACAAACCCTGTAGACGCAAACCTTTGCTCTCATTCTGAGTTTCTAATGCATGTATTAGGCCTGGGACTCTTTGGAAGTATATAAAGGAGCTATGTGAAAAATGCCTAAGATATCATTGCTTTATATTTTTCCCATTCCAATATGGCACAACTCTTGGAGTGTGAACAATAAAGACTCCTTTGGGTTAAGGCAGAGATGGTATAAAGGTTTCATCTAGCATGAAAACCACTACTTATTAGTAGTGGTTGCAATGAAATATTAGGTTGAGAATTATTCAGAAGTGACATCTGGGTTCCGTGGAACAGGTAAAAGGTTAGTGGTTGGATTTAGCAATCAAAGATTTTACTAGGAGAAACACCTTTGAGAGAAATGGAGTAGGAGCTGGGGAAGGTGGGAGAATCATCATACTGCAACTTAAGTCTGATCCTGAGTGAAGATGACAGCAAAAGAAGCTGTATGAATGCATCTTGGACTGCTCTGCCTGTAAGGAGGATCTGGCAATGCCACTGGGAATCTTCATATTAAAGTTGACTCTCAGAGGAGTCTCATGTTTCCCAGGGATGGACCTGTCTTAAAAGCGCTGCCATGTTCAGTCATTGGCCTCAGCACAAATGCAGACAAGGGTTTCAGAGTGTAGCAGCTGAGTCCTTGGCCCGTGAAGCTTCCTGTCATTGAGTTCTGCAGGCAAATTCCTATGAACACCATACTATGTAACTGTTATCCTGAGTTACAGATATCAAACCCCTCAGTTCAGACTAAAAGAATCCCAAAGACATTCATAGTGGTCATGCAGGAAGTAAATGAATGTCTACTTGTAGAGAGATTGATTAGATATCCTTGTTTATCAAATAGGATATATTCAACAGCAAATAATGAAAAAATTAGAACAGTGGCTTTAAGCAGTAATACACTGAATTATCTCACAGAACAAGAAGCATCTAGGTGGGCAATTTGAGATTTGTTCAGTGTCTCAGTGATGTCATCAAGAGGCCAGATACTTTTTATCCTTATATTCTGCCATCCTTGACCTGTTTTTTTTTTTTTTTTTTTTATCTTGAATTGTAGTAACTAACTGTCTAGCAGCTACATAATGGCTGCTAAATTCTGGGAAGCATTGCTCTTCCAGAAACCCCCAGCATATTTCCTCTTATGTTTAATTGGCTAAACATCATTCACATGCCATTAATTCATGTCAAAGGCAATGGAATTAGTAAATAAAAGAATGACTTCTTCCCATCAATGAATTAGAAATATAAATATTTATTGCCCCATTCCCAGGATTGGAAGAGGTGCCTACTTTCCTTAAATACAATGTATTGCTGGCAATCTGATACCTAAACAAACCTAGTGTCACTGTTAGCCAGGGAGAAGGGTGAGAAAGGCAGTTATGCAGGGAATCAACATTGTCAGCTATGACTCCATACCTAGGGAGGTTTTGAGTGTGTAGACTTGTGCAGTGTTAGATCTGAAGAAAAGTCTTGAGCATGAACACTTCCCAAGAAAAACAGACAGAGATAGAAATTATAAGATTGGTAAAAAGAGGGCTTTATAGGTCTCAGAAAAGCCCTAGAAAGGTAAAAAATATTTTTGCCAGGCACATATTAAAAGGGTAATTGGGAAACTAGAAAAAAAGGGAGGATCCAAAATGGCCAAATAGGAACAGCTCTGGATTGCTGTTCCCAGCGAAAACACAGAGAGTGAGTGATCACTGCATTTCCAAACAAATTTTTACTGCTCACAGACCAGGAGATTCCTGGGTGGAAAAGTGACATGAGTCTCCAGCACAGCTGTTTCAGCCAGCACAGCAAGTCTCTGCACAAAAACTCACACAAATCCAGGTGCCGTTTCAACTGGTAACTGGAACACCTGGGAGACAGAGTTGCCTGTTCAACTGAAAAAACGGGGGCTGAAACAGGGAGTCAGGTGATCTGGCTCAGCTGGTCCCACTCCCACAAAGACCAGCAATCTGAAACACTCTGGACTGAGAGTTTCACAGCAAGCACAGCTGGACCTGGGATGGTCCAGCTCTGTGTGGGGAAGGGTGTCTGCCATTACCAAGGCAGTCCTCCATTACAGAGACAGTCCGCCATTACTGAGGCAGACCACTATTAGGGAGGCAGTTCTAACTATACCCTTATAAACAAAACTGCAAGGAAGCTCACACAGCAGCTGGGCAGAGCCCATGGCAGCTCAGCAATGCCTCTGCTGGCAGACTCTCACTAGGCTACCTCCTCACTGGGCAAGGCATCTCTGAAAAAAGGCAGCAGAATGACAGGAACTTATATATAAAGCCCCACCTTCCTGGGACAGAGCACCTGGAAAAAACGGCAGTTACGAGTTCCACTGCAGCAGACATAAACATACCTACCCAGCAGCTCTGAACAGAACAACGGAGCTCAGAGCTCAGCACTTGAGCTCCTATAAGGGACAGACTGTCTCCTCAAGCAGCTCCCTGAGCCCCTTATAACCAAAGAGACGTCTCATAAATGAGAGCTCGGGCTGACATTTGGCTGATATCCTTCTGGGACAAAGATAACAGAAGAAGAAACTGGCAAGAACCCTAATTCTTCTGCAGCTGCTGCAGGTGATCCACAGGCAAGCAGGGTCAGGAGTGGACCTCCAGCAGTCCTACAGCATGGGGGCCTGTTAGAAGGAAAACTGAGAAACAGAAAGAAATAACTACATCAGCAACAAAAAGGACGTCCACTCAGAGAACCCATCTGAAAGTCACCAACCACAAAGACCACAGGTAGATAAATTCATAAAGATTGGAAGAAACCAGTGTAAAAAGGATGAAAATACTCAAAACCAGAATGCCTGTCCTTCTTCAAGGGATCACAACTCCTCACTAGCAAGAGAACAAAGCTGGATGGAGAACGAGTCTGATGAATTGACAGAAACAGGCTTCAGAAGGTGGGTAATAAGAAACTTCTCAGAGCTAAAAGAACATGTGCTAACCCAATGCAAAGAAACGAAGAACATTGAAAAAAGGTTTGATGAAATGCTAATGAGAATAAACAGCTTAGAGAGGAATATAAATGAATTGATGGAGCTGAAAAACACGACATGAGAACTTTGCGTAGCATACAGAAGTTTCAATAGCCGAATCAACCAAGCAGAAGAAAGGATATCAGAGATTGAAGATCAACTCAATGAAATAAAATGAGAAGGCAAGAATAGAGGAAAAAGAGTGAAAAGAAATGAACAAAGCCTCCAAGAAATAGGGGATTATGTGAAAAGACCTCATTTACGTTTGATAGGTGTACCTGAATGTGATGGAGAGAATGAATCCAAGCTGGAAAACACCCTTCAGGATATTATCCAGGAGAACTTCCCCAACCTAGTAAGGAAGGGCAACATTCAAGTCCAGGAAAGACAGAAAACACCTCAAAGATATTCCTCAAGAAGAACAACCCCAAGGCACATAATCATCAGATTCACTAGGGTTGAAATGAAGGAGAAAATGCTAAGGGCAGCAAGAGAGAAAGTTTGGGTTACCCACAAAGGGAAGCCCACCAGACTCACAGCGGATCTCTCAGCAGAAACCCTACAAGCCAGAAGACAGTAGGGGCCAATATTCAACATCCCTGAAGAAAAGAACTTTCAACTTAGAATTTCATATCCAGCCAAACTAAGCTTCATAAGCGAGGGAGAAAAAAAATCCTTTATAAACAAGCAATTGCTCAGAGATTTCATCACCACCAGGCCTGCTTTACAAGAGCTCCTCAAAGAAGCACTAAGCATAGAAAGGAACAACCAATACCAGCTACTCCAGAAATGAACCAAATGGTAAAGAGCATTGACATAATGAGAAACAGCATCAACTAATGGGCAAAACAACCAGCTAGCATCAAAATGGCAGGATCAAATTCACACATAACAATATTAACCTTAAATGTAAATGGGCTAAATGCCCCAATCGAAAGACAAAGACTGGCAAATTGGATAAAATGTGAAAAGCCACTGGTGTGCTGTATCCAGGAAACCCATCTCACATGCAAGGATACACATAGGCTCAAAATAAAGGGATGGAGGAAGATCTACCAAGCAAATGGAGAGCAAAAGAAAAGCAGGAGTTGCAATCCTAGTCTCTGATAAAATAGACTTTAAACCAACAAAGATCAAAAGAGACAAAGAAGGGCATTACATATTGGTAAAAGGATCAATGCAACAAGAAAAGCTAATGATCCTAAATATATATGTGCCCAATACAGGAGCACCCTGATGCATAAAGCAAGTTCTTAATGACCTACAAAGAGACTTAGACTCCTACATAGTAATAGTGGGAGACTTTAACACTTAACTGTCAATATTAGACAGATCAACGAGACAGAAAATTAACAAGGATATGGAGGACTTGAATTCAGATCTGGACCAAGCAAACCTAATAGACATTTACAGAACTCTCCACCCCGAATCCACAGAATATATATTCTCAGCGCCACATCACACCTACTCTAAAACTTACCGCATAATTGGAAGTAAATCACTCCTCAGCACATGCAAAAGAATGGAAATCATAACAAACAGTCTCTCAGACCAAGTGCAATCAAATTAGAACTCAGAATTCAGAAACTCACTCAGAACTGCACAACTTCATGGAAACTGAACAACTGGCTCTTGAATGTTGACCTGGATAAACAATGAAATGAAGGCAGAAAAAAAGATGTTCTCCGAAACCAACGATAATGAAGACATAATATACCAGTATCTCTGGAACACATTTAAAGCAGTGTCTAGAGGGAAATTTATAGCACTAAATGCCCACATGAGAAGCAAGGAAAGATCTAAAATCGATACCCTATCGTCAAAATTGAAAGAGCTAGAGGAGTAAGATCAAAAACACTCAAAAACTAGCAGAAGACAAGAAATAACTAAGATCAGAGCAGAACTAAAGGAGATAGAGACACAAAAAATCCTTCAAAAATCAATAAATCCAGCAGCTGGTTTTTTGAAAAAATAAAAAAAAAATAGACCACTAGCCAGATTAATAATTAAAAAAAAGAAGAATCAAGTAGATACAATAAAAAACGATAAAGGGGTTATCACCACAGATTCCACAGAAATACAAACCGCCGTCAAGATTACTACAAGCAACTCTATGCACACAAACCAGTACACCTGGAAGAAATGGATAAATTTCTAGACACTTACACCCTCCCAAGCCCAAATCAGGAAGAAGTTGAAACCCTCAATAGACCAATGACAAGGGCTGAAGTTGAGGCAGCAATTAATAGCTTACCAACTAAAAAAAGCCCAGGTCCAGATGGGTTCACAGCTGAATTCTACTAGCCATACAAAGAGGAGCTGGTACCACTCCTTCTGAAACTATTCCAAACAATACGAAGAGAGATTCCTCCCCAGATCATTTTATGAGACCAACATCATCCTGATACTAAAACCTGGCAGAGACTCAAGAAAAGAAAACTTCAGACCAATATCCATGATGAACATAGATGCAAAAATCTTCAATAAAATACTGGCAAACTGGTTTCAACAGCACACCAAAAAGCTTGTCCATCACGATCAAGTAGGCTTCATCCTGGGGATGCAAAGCTGGTTCAACATACACAAGTCTATAAA